>OZ009938.1:28077179-28139679 GCA_963932045.1 Caenorhabditis sinica
CTGCAGTTCGAAATTTGCGTCAACTGCAGTCGTGACTTCTAATTTGCTGGTTTGAGGTTGGCTTCGCCCTTCAACGGCCAGCAGGTTTACCTCGAACAAATCAGAGTTCTCAATACAAGCGCTTGCTTGAATAGCTCATCATGAAATAGTGAAACAGGGCCACGGGCCACGCGGTCGATGACCATTACGTCCTCTATAATGTGAAACATTGGGATGGTTCGGAAAGTGTTCTCCTTGAAAACGATATTTCGGTTTGTTGAGAATATAACGTTAATTGATCATTAACGTAACTGCTTTCCAGGGAGCCAAAAAGTTGCTGGATCGTTACAAGCAGAGAGTTGATCCACAAACGCTCTCCAACACCGACGTCTATGAGGTGGAGCGTATTCTGAATCACAGAAAAGTCGGAGCCTTTTTTCTGTTTCTGGTGAAATGGCGCGGATTTGAGAATGCGGTTTGGCACACCGAGTTGAAACGTGCCGATCTCAAGGCAAGTATCATGACAGAAATTCTCAATAAGTGACCACTTTCTTTCAGAACTCAAAGCAGGCAATCCAAGACTATCTTGGACGTTTGGGGAAGCCGAAGAAGGCAACTCGTGTCAAACGTGGCAGCAACAAGAAGAGAGCCACAACAGCTCAATCTTCTTCGTCTTCAAGCACGTCGTCGGATTCTGATTCTGACTCGCCGACTTCTTCTGATTCTGGATCGACGTCTTCTGATTCTGACTCGACGTCTTCTGATACTGAGTCGACGTCTTCTTCTGATGATTCTGATGACAGCGGTGCCAAGAACGGAGCTCGTAACGCCGCCAAGCCGACCATTTCCACTAGAGCTCGCGATTCGGATGACAACGAGAGTGAATCTGGAAACAGTGAGCAGAGTGAGTCTGGAGAAGAGGATGAAGAAGGAATGGGAGAAGCTGCTGGAGAAGAGGACGATGTGATGTTGGAGGATAGGCAAGAGGAGAACGATGATGAAGACGGAAGCGAGTACTTTGATGCAATGGAGATGATGGTGGAGCATGATGACGACGATGGCGAGGGAGAGGTTGATAGAGAGGGGCCGATCGTGGAGCATGCCGACGATATTGGAGGCGACGAGGGTAAGTTCAATGGAGTTGAAGTTCTGATTATCATAGTCTTATATTTCAGGAGATGGTGATGTGGACGTGGCTCATGACCGTCTCTGGAATCACCGCTGGCAACAGTACCGCGTGATTCAGCATGAGATGTTGTACGCTCGTCGCTACTTGTAAGTTTTTCTTTCACGTTTCTCGTAACTTATGTTATAGGTTCTTGAAATAACATATTCATTTTCAGGTTGGTCTTCGGATTCCCGCCGCGCTACATCCCGCCTTATGATCCCGAGCACGGGCCAGCCGATCTCGTTGCGCCAGAGGATGAGCCGTTTGTCGAAGAGCCGGAGGGCGACGAGGAGTAGGCTTAGTTATAAATGATCTGTTACATTTTTTATTTGTTGTTTCTGCCGTGTTCTTTAATTCTTTCATTCATTCATTTTTTTCTGATCTCTTTTTGTTTGTTATTTATTTTATTCAATCATAAAGACACGAGCATATTAAGTAATCATTTCCATAGTTACAAATCTTGGTATCTAATCCAAGTTACAGTATCTTATACTGCGGTCTTCTGACTGCGATCTGTTGAGACTATCCTTTGATTGAAGTCATTTTTTTCCTTTTTTTCAAAAAGTTGAATATGTGAGAGAAACTGGAATAATGCATCGCGACTAGTCCTCGCTTCTGAGTCTTTTTAACGCCTTTTTAATGGTACATTTCTGCTGGATCCGTGCGTAGAGTTACAAGGCAAGTATTTTGCATTGCAGTTTTGGAATTTTCCAAGAATTTGGATCTAGGTAATATCGACCTTGTAGATCTTAATTCCAAAATAAAAACAGGCTAAATGTTCCTAAAAAAAAGTTATGAGCCATCGAAGTTGCTCCAAGAGCCCTCCAGTGGTAACTTTGACGACGATTATCTCAGCATCTAGGCACTTCTAGAAGGTCTTAGTTACACCGAAACATTTCAAATTGACTGTAGGATCATATTCTATCACTAACTCAAAAAATTTTTCCTGACCCAAAACTTCGAAATTTTGTTACCATCTGGGTGCAGATTTTTTCGACCGATTTGGCTTAGGAAGAAATATTTTGAGTTTGGTGCTGATTTGAACTAGAAACGATTTATATGAGTTTTGTCATCATTTTTGGTTAATCCTATTATGGTTTGATGAGTTTTCTGCTTTTTCTGGGATGTTTTTGTCCATAAAATTATGGGACCAGGTTTGGGCTCTATTTGAGCTGGAAACAACGTGTTTTTGAACGAACGGTTTCTTAAAATATGTAAAAACCTTATTAGAACACATATAAATTATCTCCAGTTGAAACCAGCACCAAACTCAAAATATTTTGTTCCCAAGCCAAACCGGTCGAAAAATCTGCACTCAAATGGTGGCAAAATTTCGAAATTTTGAGTCCGGAAATTTTTTTAGAGTTAGTGATAGAATATGATTCTACATTCAATTCGAAGTTTTTAACTGCAAATAAGACCCTATAGAAGTGTCTAGAAGCTGAGATATTTGACGTCAAAGTTTGCACTCAAGGGCTCTTGGAGCAACTTTGAGGGCTCATAACTGGTTTTTGGGAAACATTATGCCGGGTTTTATTTCAGAATTGCGACCTACAGGGTTGATATCACCTAAATCCAAATTCTTGGAAAATTCCAAAACTGGAACGTCAAGTTGTTTCCTAGTCAGGGTGTGAGTCGTTGTGAGGCCAAATCCTTTAACTTACTCTATGGAAGTACAAAAGCGGACATTCTGATTGAAACTGTTATAAACTAGACCTAATTAAATATAAAACCCGTTTTGGAGTCTACACAAATAAGCAGGCGTTAGTTGGCTGAGATTTTTACACGATCTGCTGAATTTTGAGGTATTCTGAAACTTGATTTGTTGCTGATATCTTTCCTATTCTCAGGGCGAAATAGTGTCAACCTCCGTTTTTCTTATTCATTCAACAATACATAAACTTTCAGAAAAAAAAACTGAAAAAATAAGACTTCAATCAATGGATAGTCTCAACAGATCGCAGTCATATGACCGCAGTATCAGATACTGTACCTTGGATAAGAGACCAAGATTTGTGGATGACTAAAACTAATAAGCTCGTGTCTTTATGAAAACTAGAATAAGTGATAAAGAATAAATAAATAGATCATAATAATAAAGAAAGCGAATGATTATAAAAGAAAAGTAAAGAACACGGCAAAAACGAAATTGTACAGATCATAACCATCGAACGTCTATTGAGCGGCTCCCTCTCCGGCGGCTTCTGGGAGATGCTCCTTAGCGATTCCCCAAGTCTGCAAATTTTGAATGTTTATATGAAAAAAACTTCAACTTACCACCGGATTCTTTCCGTCCTTCTTCCACCAGTTCTTCTTATTCATCCCCTTATACACCACATAAATCAGCTTTGTGTGGATGCAGGAGTTGGTCCAATCGTCAAACATCTCGTGATTCTCTCTGTACGCATCCCAAAGCTCCTCAACCGTCGGACGATCACAGTCATCAAGATCGCGAATCCCGACTACTCTGATCTTGAACCTGGAAAATAAACAAGCTACATTTCGTAACCATCGAAGTACTCACTTCAAGAACTGCGGACCGATGGAGATGTCGAATGCTTTCATCTTGATCTCCATTTCGACAGTTTCGCGAGATCCAACAGTCATCATCCGAGTCTTGCACTTCACCAACGTCACTTTGGGGAAGTACATCTTCACAATAACATCAGTTGGCTCGTTGTTTGTGATCTTGAGCATGAAGTACTTCGAAACAGTTGGATCGGTCTTGATCTAAAAGAATTTGTTTTGGGTTCAACCAAGTTTGTTGGAAACTCACGTAGTTCTCTGGGTTGAACGAGACGAGTTTGAGCTGGACGGGATGGTTGGTCAATGGTGCCATTTTGCTGAAACAGTAAAATGTTGCCCGTATCTACACCATTCAAAATTAAACTCGAAGAATTGAAAAGTTATGAAAGATGGGGCTCTTCCTATCATTTAGGAAAAATCATAGAAACGGCCAAAACTTTACAACCCGATTTGCCACTGGCAACAATGTCGGGTTTTAAAGTGCAAGTATGACTTGAAAATGTGAAAATTTGCCCACAGCTAGCACATGTCACCATAATATAGAGAAATTCAGCCCAGTCACCTTGTTTCTCATTACAGTAACACTGTACTTATCCAAATCAAGAAAACTTTTGGCGCCGAATATAAAAAGCACTCTCTTGAGATTATATAGCTAATCTCTCGAGAATATTCGGTCATTAAGACTATCACCAACGACGACTAGTAAGTTGTCTTGATGCATAAAGCCACCAAAATTAGAGTAAACCAGACAAATCACTCCACCAACTAATAACGGCCATGCACCACCAACCACCAAATTGAGAAAGAGTTTTAAATCTGTCAGTCCTAATGGTGTCCGTTTTCCCGTGTTGAGTCAAATTAAGTTGCAAGCTCCACGCCTTGTGGTGCCCTTCCGTCAATTTCTTTAAGTTTCAGCTTTGAACCATACTACCCTTGGTACCAGTAGGTTTTCTTTTCCGAATAGTTTCATGGCAAACAATCAGTCGATAAGTTGTTTCAAAGTAGAGATACGCAAAAACCAAGTGTAAATTCGGATTCTACGCAAAATTTTGGCCTAGAAAGACCTTTTGGGCATTCAAAATGCTCCACTTTGATTTGTGCCACACAACTGCCATCCACAGCCGTTCTCCTCTCTACATATATACTCTGCTTGTGTGTGTAGAATTACGGCGACCGCATGCCGCCCGACTACGCGGGTCAGTTGGTGTCAGCAGCGGGCAGCGAGCATTTTAGAAATTTTTGAAAATGTTTGTTTTTTGAAGTGTCTTAGGGTAAAAAATCACGGAGAATCCGAATTTTTCGTTTTTGAAGACGTCAGATGACGTTGGGGATTCAGAAGACGTGACGTCTTCTGAAAATTTTTGAAAATTTTTGAAAATGTTTGTTTTTTGAAGTGTCCTAGGGTAAAAAATCACGGAGAATCCGAATTTTTTGTTTTTAAAGACGTCAGATGACGTTGAGGATTCAGAAGACGTGACGTCTTCTGAAAATTTTCGAAAATTTTTGAAAATGTTCGAATTTTGAAGTTATCTAGGGTAAAAAAACACGAGGAATCTGAAAATTTTATTTTTGATAACGTCAGATGACGTTGCGGCTTCAGAAGACGTGACGTCTTCTGAAAATTTTCTAAAATTTTCAAATACTGAAGTGGTCTAGGGTGAAAAAACACGGGAAATCCGGATATTCCATTTTTGAAGACGTCAGATAACGTTGGAGACTCAGAAAACGTCCCGAGGTCAACGAGTACTCACAATTCTCAGGGAAATTTAACCTCCTCCAAGGACACTCTTGCAACAATCTACTACTTTGGTGGTGGGGTGGAATCACTGCAATGTTAAGGATATTTTGTGGGATCATTTGGAATCACTGCAATGTTAAGGATATTTTGTGGGATCATTTGGAATCACTGCAATGTTGAGGATATTTTGTGGATCTCTACTGCATTACTTTAATGTTGTTGCATTATCGATCGTTGTTGTGTGGGAGCGGTTTACGAGGATAGGACTTGTCGAACACTAGTCAGGGAGTCTCGCATCTGTATTTATATAGGTGCAAAATGGAGTACTAGTGCTGGAAAAATTTTTTCGCTAGACTTCTAGTCTGCGTAATACCTGATTGATCCTGTCAGCGTATTATGCTCGTAACAGATTAAGCCATGCATGCTTTGATTTAATATCTGCATCAAAACGCTAAAGTTAAACCTACAGAACCTGTACTCTCGAGTACAGGTTCTGTAGGTTTTAGGTTTTTTCTCAATATAATGAAACAGGACTTCGGTTCTTTTTGTTGGTTCTAAAACTGATTTGATGGTTGAGAGGGACAAACCGGGGGCATTCGTATCAGTACGCGAAAGGTGAAATTCGTGGACCGTAGTGAGACGCCCAACAGCAAAAGCATTTGCCAAGAATGTCTTCATTTATGAAGTACGAAAATGAGAGGTTTGAAGGCGATTAAACACCGCCTTAGTTCTGACCGTAAACGATGTCATTTAGCGGTTCGGAGGGTTTCTATAAGTTTAGAGATTTGATGCAGGTAATCACATGGTGTGACCGAGACATCTTAAAGAGACATAAAGTCACCACCAACTACCATATCGAGAAAGGAATTTTGTTTATTTTTGTTACCTGCAACAAATCGGGTAATAAAGTTCAATTATTCAATAATAAACGACGAGTATCATTGGAACGTCATTTGGCAGCTTATTCCTATATTCTTGACGAGAGCTTCTTAACCTCAACAACAACAAGATACACTAGGAGAGCTGGAATCACCGTGGCCATTGGCACCAGAATCGCCCTCTCCTTGCTATCATTCGTATTTAACTTATTGAAATAACTCATCTAAAAAGATGAGTCTTCCTATATTCGGTCACTATCTCATATTCAACAATGGATAAGTTTTGCTCCTGCTGCCTTCCTTGAACGTGGTAGTAGTTTCTAAGGCTCCCTCTCAGGAGTCGAACTCTTATACTTCTGCAGTTCCGAATAAGGGGATATGTGATTTAATTGACAGTACTCAATTTCATTTATGAATCAAAGCATGCATGGCTTAATCTTTTTCTTGAGCATATCGCGTTGACAGAATCAATCAGGTATTCCGCAGACTAGAAGTCTAGCGAGAAATTTTTGCCAGTACTAGTATTCCATTTCGCACCTACGTGTATGAATACAGATTCGAGACTTCCTGACAAGTATTCGACAAGTCATATTCAATGTCTGGTCGGATCACCTGAAATCCCTGCAAGGTTAACAATGTCTGGTCGGATCACCTGAAATCCCTGCAAGGTTAACAATGTCTGGTCGGATAATCTGAAATCCCTGCAAGGTTAACAATGTCTGGTCGGATAATCTGAAATCCCTGAAGGTTAAAAATGTTTGGTCGGAACATCTGAAATCCCTGCAAGGTTAACAATGTCTGGTCGGATAATCTGAAATCTCTGAAGGTTAACAATGTCTGGTCGGATCATCTGAAATCCCTGCAAGGTTAACAATGTCTGGTCGGATTACCTGAAATCCCTGAAGGTTAACAATGTTTGGTCGGATAATCTGAAATCCCTGAAGGTTAACAATGTTTGGTCGGATCATCTGGAATCCCTGAAGGTTAACAATGTTTGGTAGGATAATCTGAAATCCCTGAAGGTTAACAATGTCTGGTCGGATCATCTGAAATCCCTGAAGGTTAACAATGTTTGGTCGGATAATCTGAAATCCCTGAAGGTTAACAATGTTTGGTAGGATAATCTGAAATCCCTGAAGGTTAACAATGTCTGGTCAGATCACCTGAAATCCCTGCAAGGTTAACAATGTTTGAAGATCCAGAAGATACCAAATGCCTTCAGCGGATAGTTAAATGTCCAGAAGATACTAAATGCCTTTAGCGGATAGTTAAATGTCCAGAAGATACCAAATGCCTTTAGCGGATAGTTAAATATCCAGAAGATACCAAATGCCTTCAGCGGAGAGTTAAATATCCTGAAGATAAAACCAGCAAATTAAAAGTCATGACTATAGTTGACGCAAATTGCAAACTGCAGCACGTAACCTAGATCCAACTACGAGCTATTTAACCGCAGCAACAACGAGATATACTAGGAGAGCTGGAATTACCGCGGCTGCTGGCACCAGACTTGCCTTCTCCCTGCTACGCACGCAACACCTACACACACAAGCAACAAGGATGCACAACAAGGATGTACACATCTCAGTGTTGAAAATATACCTCCAGTTCATCACAATCGGGGACGTTCGATTCTCAAAAAAGAGAAACCGGGGGCGTTCGATTCTTAAATCAGATAAACCGGGGCATGGCAGTCAGAGATGCATGGCAGTTCTGACACTGATTAAAAGTCTTTACTCAATCTGATGTTTAGAGATGCATGGCAGTACTTATACTGACTCCGGGGGCGTTCTGAAATCCCCTGCAAGGTTCAGAATACCAAATTAATAAAGTGTTCCGATGATATAGTGGGGTTTTTTTTTCAATACCGAATTAATAAAGTGTTCCAAAGATATAGTCTTTAATTAGCAGTACGCAACTTCATTGATGAGTCAAAGCGCATGAATTTATCCTTAACTTGAGCATATCGCGCTGACAGAAACAATCAGGTATTACGCAGACTAGAAGTCTAGCAAGAGGTTTGTGATAATTGCACCGTTGACTTTATTGCACCCCGCCTTTTTTGCATAGTAAACTGGATAAGGGCTTGAACGGTTTTGTTCTATAATAGAAGTCGTCAGTAATCGATAAGGATGACAAGAACGAAGTGGTGCAATTTGTTTTAGTATCTTTTCCCACACAATACTATCACTGTGGAGAAGGTTGAATGTCCCTAACAATTGTAAAAACTTGTTTATCACGGGACGTCTTCTGAGTCTCCAACGTCATCTGACGTCTTCAAAAATGGAATATCCGGATTTTCCGGGTTTTTTCACTCTAGACCACTTCATTATTTGAAAAATTTAAAAAAAAGTTCAAAAATTTTTGAAAATTTTCAGAAGACGTCACGTCTTCTGAATTCCCAACGTCATCTGACGTCTTCAAAAATGAAAAATTCGGATTCTCCGTGTTTTTTTACCCTAGATAACTTCAAAATTCGAACATTTTCAAGAATTTTCGAAAATTTTCAAAAGACGTCACGTCTTCTGAATCCCCAACGTCATCTGACGTCTTCAAAAACGAAAAATTCGGATTCTCCGTGATTTTTTACCCTAGGACACTTCAAAAAACAAA
Source organism: Caenorhabditis sinica (assembly GCA_963932045.1). Classification (NCBI taxonomy): domain Eukaryota; kingdom Metazoa; phylum Nematoda; class Chromadorea; order Rhabditida; family Rhabditidae; genus Caenorhabditis; species Caenorhabditis sinica. The sequence goes on from OZ009938.1 coordinate 28,086,082, forward strand.
CATTTTCAAAAATTTCTAAAATGCTCGCTGCCCGCTGCCGACACCAACAGACCCGCGTAGTCGAACGGCATGCGGTCGCCGCAATTCTACACACACAAGAAAAGTAATATATGTAGAGAGGAAAACAGCTGTGGATGGCAGAAGGTAGCTGAGTGGCACAAATCAAAGTTGAGCAATTTGAATGCCCAAAAGGTCTTTCTAGGCCAAAAAATTGTGTAAAATCCGAATTTGCACTCGGTTTTTGTGTATCTCTACTCCGAAACGGTTTATCGACTACATCCTTGTCGAGAAGCTATCCAGAAACGAAAGTCTTTCAGTTCCAGGGGTAGTATGGTTGCAAAGCTGAAACTTAAAGAAATTGACGGAAGGGCACCACAAGGCGTGGAGCTTGCGGCTTGATTTGACTCATCACGGGAAAACACACCCGGTCTGGACACCATTAGGACTGACAGATTGAAAGCTCTTTCTCGATTTGGTGGTTGGTGGTGCATGGCCGTTCTTAGTTGGTGGGACACCCGTTTTGTTTGGTGGCTTCATGCATCAAGACGACTTCACGGTCGTCGTTGATGATAGTCTTAATGATTGTTGTCTCCTCACCGAGATGACGGCGCCAAACTAAGCACAACTTTTTCTGATTGGATTAGTTCCAAAAGTTTTTCCTCGTGGAGAATCTTTGAGTTGAGTTCTTTCGAGATCTCAATAATACGTACTAGCTTCAGTATTCATGAATAAACTGCCAAATGACGTTTCCATGATACTCGTCGTTTATTTTTGAATACATACACTTTTTAACCCGACTTGTCGCCAATAGCAAATCAGATAAAAAAGTGTTGGCTGTTCCTATGATTTTTTCAAAAATGATAGGAAGAGCCCCCATTTTCAATTGCTTCTCTTCCAATTATGTCCTTATCTGCCCAAGTAGTTCATGAACTAGTCTGTTTTACAGACAACGTCCGCGATGATCGCAAATTCGCTTATTGGCGGCCACTATCGTGTTATCGATGTTCTCGGAAGTGGAACCTACGGGGAGGTGTACAAGGTGGAGGACATCACAGATGGTAGAAAGATTAAGGCGGTGAAGACGGTGAAGTTGAATGAAAAAAATGAGAAGGAGGTGATGGCTGAGGTCAACATCTTACATCGCTTGGATCCTGTAAACGGAGTCGTCAAAGTGTTGGATCTCTTCTATTTGGACAAGAAGCTCGCCATCGGTAAGAGTGTGCTATTGTTGCATATATTACAACAAACATGTTTCAGTCCAAGAGATTTTGCTCTCGGATCTGCACGATTTGGCCGATTCCCGAATGTTCTCACCAGCATTGACTTCGAAGACTGCTATGAAGCTGATGCAGATTGTCAAGGATGTTCACAGATTCGGAATCCTGCATCGTGACATCAAGATGGCGAACATCATGGTGACGGCAGACTTCTGGGTATGAAAGTGTATTCATGACTCAGTTTTGAAAATGATAATTTCAGAATCCGCAGTTCAAACTCATCGATTTCGGTATGGGCTTCGACATGATTGGTGATAACGGAGAGCGCGTGACCACTCCGCATAACGACTATGAGTACGCTGCGGTGGACTACACCTCCGTCAGACTCGCCAAGAAGGAGCATGCTCATGAAGTCGACGACGTATTCATGCTTGGTTATGCCGTCATGGCTATGCGTCATCTTCAGCTCTTCACTGGAAAGACACCCGAACAGAAGACCAAGAAGAAGGAAGCATTCGTAAGACACATTAGGCTGAAATTGAAAAAGACTAATCAAAATGTTTCTAGCACGCGGCTCCATGGAAGTATTTGACTGGAAAGAATCGCTTCTTGGTGGGACCATGGAAAGTGATCGCAAGACAGACGGACACCAAAGCGCCAGCCTACGGTCGCATCATCGCCGCGTTCAAGAATGCTGCGAAGTTCGACCCGAAGTCGCCGCTGAAGTTGGTCTACGATGTCGAAGGAAACATCTGTCTCTCGCTCTAATTCTGTGTCTTGTTCTTCGTTCTCAAACCAATCGCATACTATTGTCTCATCAAAATTACGAGTATTCAAATTCAATTTCAATAAAACCGGTCAATTTTAGACAGCGAGCTTATTAACTTTACTATACAAATCTTGGTTTCTTATCCAAGGTACTTGTCTAGTGCTGCGGTCATTGTACTGCGATCTGTTGAGACTATCCTTTGATTGAAGTCTTTTTTTGTCCAATTTTTCAAAACGAAAAGTTTACCATTGCTGGTGGAACCGTGCGTACAGTCAGACGTCTTGGATTCGGTCAATTGATCCACAAACAGATACGAGATGCTATAAAAACTTAGCAAAATATACTTTATTATATTTTGTGAATTGCCGGTATATTTTTTCGAACTCATTTTTAAACTGCCGTTCTAATAGAGGGTGCCGGAAAGTAAGTTAAATTTATTTGAGTTGATGATAGCATATGATTCTACAGTCAAATTGAAATGTTTCGGTGTAACTAAGATCTTCTAGGAACACCTAGAAGCTGAGATAATCGTAGTCAAAGTTGGCACTGGAGGGCTCTTGGAGCAACTTCGATGGCTCATAACTCGTTTTTGAAGAACATTTACATGGAATGATCCCGAAGTGTTACCCTTGGATTTGAATGAAAGTACTATGAATCGATAGAACTCAAAAAGTTATGTTAGGATCCGCTGACACATTTTTGTGTGTGTCCCCCCTCCTCCAGGAAAATCGCACTATCTAAATTTCGCCCGAAATGTGAGTGGGGCGCCTTAGAACTACTGTAACTTTGTTGAATGTAGTCCAAATTTTACGAACTAAAATGTAAATCAAAGCCAAAAACATTGTGCTCAAGTTTATAATTGAATTTAAATAAAATCTAGTTGGTGACATTTTAAAAATTTGACTCAAACACAAAAGTTGAACACCAACTTTTTCATAAAAAAATTTTCAACCGTGCGATTTTGATCAAATTTAGTTTTTATGAAACCGCAGACTGTGATTACTTGAGAAAAGTTGATTTGGTAGTTTTCCTGACCTGTATATAGGATTTCAAGCACTTCAAAACCTCAATTTTATACAGCATGTCTGGAAAATCGGCGAAAGCTAATTTTTTCTCTTCTAAAACTTGTTTTAGCATGCTCTATTATTATCAATTAAGTCTTTTCCTATTCAAATAACTTTAAATTTCATGATTTGGTCAAGTTTGAGCCAAGTTATGAGCGCTCAAACAACCACTTCCAGATTCCACCTCACCGAGGTAGATGGAAAATTTTGATTTTGATTTTTTTCATGTTTTTGCAGAATATGGTTGCAAAATGAGTTATTTGTCCGTTCAAAACAAAAAAAATTATTGGAAGACATTGAAAATCCATTTCAGCCAATGAATCGCGAAAAATAACAACTATCTCTGCAATGACTTGAGAATGGTGCAGTTTTGGACATTCTGGGACTGATTATTGTATGAAAACAACTTTGAAGTTAATTTTTAACAATTATTCACTTTTCTCACAACAATATTCTGCAAAAACATGAAAAAATGAAAATCAAAGTTTTCTGTCTACCTTGCTGAGGTGGAATTTGGAAGTGGTTGTTTGAGAGCTCATAACTTGGCTCAAACTAGATCAAATCATGAAATTTAAAGTTATTTGAATAGGAAAAAACTTGATTGATAATAATAGAGCATGCTAAAACACGTTTTAGTAGAGAAAAAATTGGCTTTCGCCGATTTTCCAGACATGCTGCATAAAATTGAGGTTTTTAAGTGCTTGAAATCCTATATACAGGTCAGGACAACTACCAAATCAACTTTTCTCAAGTAATCACAATCTGCGGTTTCATAAAAACTAAGTTTGATCAAAATCGCACGGTTGAAAAATTTTTTATGAAAAAGTTGGTGTTCAACTTTTGTGTTTGGGTCAAATTTTTAAAATGTCACCAACTAGATTTTATTTAAATTCAATTATAAACTTGAGCACAATGTTTTTGGCTTTGATTTACATTTTAGTTTGTAAAATTTGGTCTACATTCAACAAAGTTACAGTAGTTCTAAGGCGCCCCACTCACATTTCGGGCGAATTTTAGATAGTGCTATTTTTCTGGAGGAGGGGACGCACACACAAAAAAATATTGACAGTCTCTGACATAACTTTTAGAGCTCTATCGATTCATAGTACTTTCATTCAAATCCAAGGGTAACACTTCGCGATCATTCCATGTTAGCCGGTTTTTATTTCAGAATAACTTCGAGGTATTCTGAAACTTGATTTGTTGCTGATATCTTCCCTATTCTCACAACGAAATAGTGTGAAGCTAAGATTTTTTTATTCATTCAACAATACATAAACTTTCAGAAAAAAAGGAAAAAAAGACTTCAATCAAAGGATAGTCTCAACAGATCGCAGTCATATGACCGCAGCACTAGATAAGTACCTTGGATAAGAAACCGAGATGTGTGAATGACTAAGACTAATAAGCTCGTGTATTTTATAAAAACGAAAATTAATGGTAACGAACGAATAAAAAGAGATCATAAGAATAATGAAAATGAATGATTAAAAAGAAAAGCAAAGAACACGGCAAAACAAAAATATTACAGATCAGAAGCATCGAAATCTATTGAGCATTTCCCTCCTCGCCGGCATCTGGGAGATACTCCTTTGCGATACCCCAAGTCTGCAAATATTGAATGTTTATATGAAAAAGAAACTCCAACTTACCACCGGCTCCTTTCCGCCCTTTTTCCACCAGTTCTTCTTGTTCATCCCCTTATAAACGACGTAGATGATCTTGGTGTGCACGCAGCAGTTGGTCCAATCGTCCCACAACTCGGCATCACCTCCTGCACGTCCATAATCCCAAATCTCCTCAATTGTCGGGCGCTCTCTGTCAAGAAGCTCGTTGATTCCAACCACTTTGATCTTGAATCTAAAAAAAACAAGCTAAATTGCATAACCCTCAAAGTACTCACTTCAAGAATTGTGGGCCAATGGAGAGATCAAAAGCTTTCATCGTGATCTCCATTTCCACAGTTTCACGGGATCCGACAACAAGCATCCGAGGCTTGACTCTCACCAAGGTGACCTTGGGAAACGAAACCTTTACCATAACATCAGTTGGCTCGTTATTAGTGATCTTGAGAACAAAGTCCTTCGTCTCAGTTGGATCGGTCTTGATCTAAAACACTTTGTTTTGGGCTTAACCAAATTTGTGAAAACTCACGTATTCGTCAGGTTAGAAGGAGACACGTTTGAGTTGGATGAGATGGTTGGTCAAAAGAGCCATCTTTTCTGAAACAGAACAATTGTTGCCCGTATCAACACGATTCAGAATGAAACTTGAAGAATTGAAATGTTATGAAAAAGGGGGCTCTTCCTATCATTTTGGAAAAATCATAGGAACGGCCTAAACTTTACAATCCGATTTGCCACTGGCGACAATGTCGGGTTTGAAAGTGCAAGTATGGGTTGAAAATGTGAAAATTTGCACACAGCTAGCACATGTTACCATAATATAGAGAAATTCAGCCCAGTCACTTTGTTTCTCATCAAAGTAACACTGTACTTATCCAAATCAATAAAAGTTTTGGCGCCGAATATAAAACGCACTCTCTTGAGACTATATAGCTAATCTCTCGAGAATATTCGATCATTAAGACTATCACCAACGACGACAAGTAAGTCATCTTGATGCATAAAGCCACCAAAATTAGAGTAAACCAGACAAATCACTCCACCAACTAAAAACGGCCATGCACCACCAACCACCTAACCGAGAAAGAGCTTTCAATCTGGCGGTCTTAATGGTGTCCGGCCCGAGTGAGTTTTCCCGTGTTGAGTCAAATTTAGCCGCAAGCTCCACGCCTTGTGGTGCCTTTCCGTCAATTTCTTTAAGTTTCAGCTTTGCATGAAAACATTCTTGGCGAATGCTTTCGCTGTTGGCGTCTCGCTGCGGTCCACGAATTTCACCTCTCGCGTAATGATACGAATGCCCCCGGTTTGTCCCTCTTAGCCATTAAATCAGTTTTAGAACCAACAAAAAGAACCGAAGTCCTGTTTCATTATTCCATGATGAGCTATTCAAGCAAGCGCTTGTAATGGGCACTCTGATTTATTCAAGGTAAACCGGCTGGCAGTTGATGGCTTACTTGAGCATATCGCATTAACAGAATCAATCAGGTATTCCGCAGACTAGAAGTCTAGCGAGAAATTTTTGCCAGCACTAGTACTCCATTTCGCACTTATATGAATACAAATGAGAGACTTCCTGACTAGTGTTCGACAAGTCTTATACTCGAAAAGCGCTCCCACACAACAACGACTGATCATGCAACAACAACGACTGATCATGCAACAATTTCGGTCATTACGGTAGGGGATTGAAGGAAAACTATTTTACTGTACACTAGAGACATGAGAGTGTCTGCACACATAATATTAGCCAGAAAAAATTACTTCGAAAAAGTGTGCCTGGTATAGTGGGATCATGCTCAGTGCATACATGGAATGTCTCTTAACTGGTGGAGTATCCTTAATACTGAACCAAAAGATTGTTGGAGTGCTTAACTGGTGGAGTATCCTTAATACTGAACCAGTTGATTGTTGGAGTGCTTAACTGGTGGAGTATTCTTAATACTGAACCAGTTGATTGTTGGAGTGCTTAACTGGTGGAGAATCCTTAATACTGAACCAGTAGATTATTGGAGTGCTTAACTGGTAGAGTATCCTTAATACTGAACCAGTTGATTGTTGGAGTGCTTAACTGGTGGAGTATCCTTAATACTGAACCAGTTGATTGTTGGAGTGCTTAACTGGTGGAGAATCCTTAATACTGAACCAGTAGATTATTGGAGTGCTTAACTGGTGGAGTATCCTTAACACTGAACCAGTAGATTATTGGAGTGCTTAACTGGTGGAGTATCCTTAATACTGAACCAGTAGATTGTTGGTGTGCTTAACTGGTGGAGAATCCTTAATACTGAACCAGTAGATTATTGGAGTGCTTAACTGGTGGAGAATCCTTAATACTGAACCAGTAGATTATTGGAGTGCTTAACTGGTGGAGAATCCTTAATACTGAACCAGTAGATTATTGGAGTGCTTAACTGGTGGAGAATCCTTAATACTGAACCAAAAGATTGTTGGAGTGCTTAACTGGTGGAGTATCCTTAATACTGAACCAGTTGATTGTTGGAGTGCTTAACTGGTGGAGTATCCTTAATACTGAACCAGTAGATTGTTGGTGTGCTTAACTGGTGGAGAATCCTTAATACTGAACCAGTAGATTATTGGAGTGCTTAACTGGTGGAGAATCCTTAATACTGAACCAGTAGATTATTGGAGTGCTTAACTGGTGGAGTATCCTTAATACTGAACCAGTTGATTGTTGGAGTGCTTAACTGGTGGAGTATCCTTAATACTGAACCAGTTGATTGTTGGTGTGCTTAACTGGTGGAGAATCCTTAATACTGAACCAGTAGATTATTGGAGTGCTTAACTGGTGGAGTATCCTTAATACTGAACCAGTAGATTATTGGAGTGCTTAACTGGTGGAGAATCCTTAATACTGAACCAGTTGATTGTTGGTGTGCTTAACTGGTGGAGTATCCTTAATACTGAACCAGTTGATTGTTGGTGTGCTTAACTGGTGGAGTATCCTTAATACTGAACCAGTTGATTGTTGGAGTGCTTAACTGGTGGAGAATCCTTAATACTGAACCAGTAGATTATTGGAGTGCTTAACTGGTGGAGTATCCTTAATACTGAACCAAAAGATTGTTGGAGTGCTTAACTGGTGGAGTATCCTTAATACTGAACCAGTTGATTGTTGGAGTGCTTAACTGGTGGAGAATCCTTAATACTGAACCAGTAGATTATTGGAGTGCTTAACTGGTGGAGAATCCTTAATACTGAACCAGTAGATTATTGGAGTGCTTAACTGGTGGAGTATCCTTAATACTGAACCAGTAGATTGTTGGAGTGCTTAACTGGTGGAGTATCCTTAATACTGAACCAGTTGATTGTTGGTGTGCTTAACTGGTGGAGTATCCTTAATACTGAACCAGTTGATTGTTGGTGTGCTTAACTGGTGGAGAATCCTTAATACTAAACCAGTAGATTATTGGAGTGCTTAACTGGTGGAGTATCCTTAATACTGAACCAGTAGATTATTGGAGTGCTTAACTGGTGGAGAATCCTTAATACTGAACCAGTTGATTGTTGGAGTGCTTAACTGGTGGAGTATCCTTAATACTGAACCAAAAGATTGTTGGAGTGCTTAACTGGTGGAGAATCCTTAATACTGAACCAGTAGATTATTGGAGTGCTTAACTGGTGGAGTATCCTTAATACTGAACCAGTTGATTATTGGAGTGCTTAACTGGTGGAGTATCCTTAATACTGAACCAGTTGATTATTGGAGTGCTTAACTGGTGGAGTATCCTTAATACTGAACCAGTAGATTGTTGGAGTGCTTAACTGGTGGAGTATCCTTAATACTGAACCAGTTGATTGTTGGAGTGCTTAACTGGTGGAGTATCCTTAATACTGAACCAGTAGATTATTGGAGTGCTTAACTGGTGGAGTATCCTGAATACTGAACCAGTTGATTATTGGAGTGCTTAACTGGTGGAGTATCCTTAATACTGAACCAGTTGATTATTGGAGTGCTTAACTGGTGGAGTATCCTTAATACTGAACCAGTTGATTATTGGAGTGCTTAACTGGTGGAGTATCCTTAATACTGAACCAGTAGATTATTGGAGTGCTTAACTGGTGGAGAATCCTTAATACTGAACCAGTAGATTATTGGAGTGCTTAACTGGTGGAGTATCCTTAATACTGAACCAGTTGATTATTGGAGTGCTTAACTGGTGGAGTATCCTTAATACTGAACCAGTTGATTATTGGAGTGCTTAACTGGTGGAGTATCCTTAAGAGGCATTCTACGAGAGAGTTGAGGAGAAGCTTGTATCAGTGTTCACAGTATTTTCAAGTTGATTTTTTCTGGTTGGTGTTTTGCATGGGGATGACCACTAAACTTGTTAACAAAAACCATATGATAATATTAGGCTCCGCCCCCTTCTTGTTCCAGAAAGTTCGAAAGTAGGTAAAAAATCGAAATTTTTTCTTTCAAGAGAATACGATGAAATCTTCTCAGGAATAGATGTAGCGTACTATTTTGAGTATTTTTTGTGTTCAAACCATTTTTCTAACTCATTGGGATCAGGGAGAAAAATGTTGATTTTTAGTAATTTTTCACAACATTTTCAAAATTTCTGATTTTTTTGGTCATCCTGAAAATTTTTTTCACTACGTCTCGCGATATAATAATCGAAAAAGATGCCCACATCCAAGAGGAACAGCATATCAAAAAATCTCCTAAGGTTTCATATTACCTCAAAGGCGATCCAGGTCGAAATATGTCGCCGGCTTCTCAAGATTCAACGTACCCCTATACATGGTGAAAAAAGTCAAGGTGATAAAATCAAAAGATATTGTGGCTGTAAGTCATACTCTTCAAAACTAGCATTCTCTCGAAATATGAGCAACTTTAAAAACAATTTGTTCAAGTAGTATGACTTCGAAATTTGACCTCTCCAATTTTGAGGTGCGAATTTGGATTGGCTCTAAATCAGCCAATTCTTGTCCAATCATTGTGAAATTTTGAGAATTAGAGCAAAAATAAACAACATCTTTAAAAATGCAAAAATTTACAAAAGGTTTGATGAATATCTACTTTTGTCGTACTACAATTCTGTCTAAAAATTTGCGTGTTTGAAAAAATGTCAGTGTTTTGCCATTGCGGTGGAACACTAGATTGAACCAATGATAAATTTTTAAAAATGACTACCACAAAATTTCACAATGATTGGACAAGAATCGGCTGATTTAGAGCCAATCCAAATTCGCACCTCGAAATTGGAGAGGTCAAACTTCGAAGTCATACTACTTGAACAAATTGTTTTTAAAGTTGCTCATATTTCGAGAGAATGCTAGTTTTGAAGAGTATGACTTACAGCCACAATATCTTTTGATTTTATCACCTTGACTTTTTTCACCATGTATAGGGGTACGTTGAATCTTGAGAAGCCGGCGACATATTTCGACCTGGATCGCCTTTGAGGTAATATGAAACCTTAGGAGATTTTCTGATATGCTGTTCCTCTTGGATGTGGGCATCTTTTTCGAACATTATATCGCGAGACGTAGTGAAAAAAATTTTCAGGATGATCAAAAAAATCAAAAATTTTGAAAATTTTGTGAAAATTGACTAAAAATCAACATTTTTCTCCTTGATGCCAATGAGTTAGAAAAATGGTTTGAACACAAAAAGTATTCAAAATAGTACGCTACATCTATTCCTGAAAAGATTTCATCGTTATCTCTTGAAAGAAAAAATTCCGATTTTTTACCTATTTTCGAACTTTCTGGAACAAGAAGGGGGCGGAGCCTAATATTATCATATGGTTTTTGTTAACAAGTTTAGTGGTCACCCCCATGCAAAACACCAACCAGAAAAAATCAACTTGAAAATACTGTGAACACTGATGCTCACTTTATTCGTGGAATGTCTCTTAATACTGAACCAGTTGATTATTGGAGTGCTTAACTGGTGGAGTATCCTTAATACTGAACCAGTTGATTGTTGGAGTGCTTAACTGGTGGAGTATCCTTAATACTGAACCAGTAGATTATTGGAGTGCTTAACTGGTGGAGTATCCTGAATACTGAACCAGTAGATTATTGGAGTGCTTAACTGGTGGAGTATCCTTAATACTGAACCAGTTGATTATTGGAGTGCTTAACTGGTGGAGTATCCTTAATACTGAACCAGTTGATTATTGGAGTGCTTAACTGGTGGAGTATCCTTAATACTGAACCAGTTGATTATTGGAGTGCTTAACTGGTGGAGTATCCTTAATACTGAACCAGTACATTATTGGAGTGCTTAACTGGTGGAGTATCCTTAATACTGAACCAAAAGATTATTGGAGTGCTTAACTGGTGGAGTATCCTTAATACTGAACCAAAAGATTGTTGGAGTGCTTAACTGGTGGAGTATCCTTAATACTGAACCAAAAGATTGTTGGAGTGCTTAACTGGTGGAGTATCCTTAATACTGAACCAGTTGATTGTTGGTGTGCTTCACTGGTGGAGAATCCTTAATACTGAACCAGTTGATTGTTGGTGTGCTTAACTGGTGGAGTATCCTTAATACTGAACCAAAAGATTGTTGGAGTGCTTAACTGGTGGAGTATCCTTAATACTGAACCAGTTGATTGTTGGAGTGCTTAACTGGTGGAGTATCCTTAATACTGAACCAAAAGATTGTTGGAGTGCTTAACTGGTGGAATATCCTTAATACTGAACCAGTAGATTGTTGGTGTGCTTAACTGGTGGAGTATCCTTAATACTGAACCAAAAGATTGTTGGAGTGCTTAACTGGTGGAGTATCCTTAATACTGAACCAGTTGATTATTGGAGTGCTTAACTGGTGGAGTATCCTTAATACTGAACCAGTAGATTGTTGGAGTGCTTAACTGGTGGAGTATCCTTAATACTGAACCAGTTGATTGTTGGAGTGCTTAACTGGTGGAGTATCCTTAATACTGAACCAGTTGATTGTTGGAGTGCTTAACTGGTGGAGTATTCTTAATACTGAACTAGTTGATTGTTGGTGTGCTTCACTGGTGGAGAATCCTTAATACTGAACCAGTTGATTGTTGGTGTGCTTAACTGGTGGAGTATCTTTAATACTGAACCAGTTGATTATTGGAGTGCTTAACTGGTGGAGTATCCTTAATACTGAACCAGTAGATTGTTGGAGTGCTTAACTGGTGGAGTATCCTTAATACTGAACCAGTTGATTGTTGGAGTGCTTAACTGGTGGAGTATCCTTAATACTGAACCAGTTGATTGTTGGAGTGCTTAACTGGTGGAGTATCCTTAATACTGAACCAGTTGATTGTTGGAGTGCTTAACTGGTGGAGTATCCTTAATACTGAACCAGTTGATTATTGGAGTGCTTAACTGGTGGAGTATCCTTAATACTGAACCAGTAGATTGTTGGAGTGCTTAACTGGTGGAGTATCCTTAATACTGAACCAGTTGATTGTTGGAGTGCTTAACTGGTGGAGTATCCTTAATACTGAACCAGTTGATTGTTGGAGTGCTTAACTGGTGGAGTATCCTTAATACTGAACCAGTTGATTGTTGGATTGCTTAACTGGTGGAGTATCCTTAATACTGAACCAGTTGATTGTTGGAGTGCTGAACTGGTGGAAAATCCTTAATACTGAACCAGTTGATTGTTGGAGTGCTTAACTGGTGGAGTATTCTTAATACTGAACTAGTTGATTGTTGGAGTGCTTAACTGGTGGAAAATCCTTAATACTGAACCAGTTGATTGTTGGAGTGCTTAACTGGTGGAGTATCCTTAATACTGAACCAGTTGATTGTTGGAGTGCTTAACTGGTGGAGTATCCTTAATACTGAACTAGTTGATTGTTGGTGTGCTTCACTGGTGGAGAATCCTTAATACTGAACCAAAAGATTGTTGGAGTGCTTAACTGGTGGAGTATCCTTAATACTGAACCAGTAGATTATTGGAGTGCTTAACTGGTGGAGTATCCTTAATACTGAACCAAAAGATTGTTGGAGTGCTTAACTGGTGGAGAATCCTTAATACTGAACCAGTAGATTATTGGAGTGCTTAACTGGTGGAGTATCCTTAATACTGAACCAGTTGATTGTTGGAGTGCTTAACTGGTGGAGTATCCTTAATACTGAACCAGTTGATTGTTGGAGTGCTTAACTGGTGGAGTATCCTTAATACTGAACCAAAAGATTGTTGGAGTGCTTAACTGGTGGAAAATCCTTAATACTGAACCAGTAGATTATTGGAGTGCTTAACTGGTGGAGTATCCTTAATACTGAACCAAAAGATTGTTGGAGTGCTTAACTGGTGGAGTATCCTTAATACTGAACCAGTTGATTGTTGGAGTGCTTAACTGGTGGAGTATCCTTAATACTGAACCAAAAGATTGTTGGAGTGCTTAACTGGTGGAGAATCCTTAATACTGAACCAGTAGATTATTGGAGTGCTTAACTGGTGGAGTATCCTTAATACTGAACCAGTTGATTATTGGAGTGCTTAACTGGTGGAGTATCCTTAATACTGAACCAGTTGATTATTGGAGTGCTTAACTGGTGGAGTATCCTTAATACTGAACCAGTAGATTATTGGAGTGCTTAACTGGTGGAGTATCCTTAATACTGAACCAGTTGATTGTTGGAGTGCTTAACTGGTGGAGTATCCTTAATACTGAACCAGTAGATTATTGGAGTGCTCAACTGGTGGAGTATCCTTAATACTGAACCAGTAGATTATTGGAGTGCTTTACTGGTGGAGTATCCTTAATACTGAACCAAAAGATTGTTGGAGTGCTTAACTGGTGGAGAATCCTTAATACTGAACCAGTAGATTATTGGAGTGCTTAACTGGTGGAGTATCCTTAATACTGAACCAGTTGATTGTTGGAGTGCTTAACTGGTGGAGTATCCTTAATACTGAACCAGTTGATTGTTGGAGTGCTTAACTGGTGGAGTATCCTTAATACTGAACCAAAAGATTGTTGGAGTGCTTAACTGGTGGAGAATCCTTAATACTGAACCAGTAGATTATTGGAGTGCTTAACTGGTGGAGTATCCTTAATACTGAACCAGTTGATTATTGGAGTGCTTAACTGGTGGAGTATCCTTAATACTGAACCAGTAGATTATTGGAGTGCTTAACTGGTGGAGTATCCTTAATACTGAACCAGTTGATTGTTGGAGTGCTTAACTGGTGGAGTATCCTTAATACTGAACCAGTAGATTATTGGTGTGCTTCACTGGTGGAGAATCCTTAATACTGAACCAAAAGATTGTTGGAGTGCTTAACTGGTGGAAAATCCTTAATACTGAACCAGTAGATTGTTGGTGTGCTTAACTGGTGGAGTATCCTTAATACTGAACCAAAAGATTGTTGGAGTGCTTAACTGGTGGAGTATCCTTAATACTGAACCAGTTGATTGTTGGAGTGCTTAACTGGTGGAGTATCCTTAATACTGAACCAAAAGATTGTTGGAGTGCTTAACTGGTGGAAAATCCTTAATACTGAACCAGTAGATTGTTGGTGTGCTTAACTGGTGGAGTATCCTTAATACTGAACCAAAAGATTGTTGGAGTGCTTAACTGGTGGAGTATCCTTAATACTGAACCAGTTGATTATTGGAGTGCTTAACTGGTGGAGTATCCTTAATACTGAACCAGTAGATTGTTGGAGTGCTTAACTGGTGGAGTATCCTTAATACTGAACCAGTTGATTGTTGGAGTGCTTAACTGGTGGAGTATCCTTAATACTGAACCAGTTGATTGTTGGAGTGCTTAACTGGTGGAGTATTCTTAATACTGAACTAGTTGATTGTTGGTGTGCTTCACTGGTGGAGAATCCTTAATACTGAACCAGTTGATTGTTGGTGTGCTTAACTGGTGGAGTATCTTTAATACTGAACCAAAAGATTGTTGGAGTGCTTAACTGGTGGAGTATCCTTAATACTGAACCAGTTGATTGTTGGTGTGCTTCACTGGTGGAGAATCCTTAATACTGAACCAGTTGATTGTTGGAGTGCTTAACTGGTGGAAAATCCTTAATACTGAACCAGTAGATTGTTGGTGTGCTTAACTGGTGGAGTATCCTTAATACTGAACCAAAAGATTGTTGGAGTGCTTCACTGGTGGAGAATCCTTAATACTGAACCAGTTGATTGTTGGAGTGCTTAACTGGTGGAGAATCCTTAATACTGAACCAGTAGATTATTGGAGTGCTTAACTGGTGGAGTATCCTTAATACTGAACCAAAAGATTGTTGGAGTGCTTAACTGGTGGAGTATCCTTAATACTGAACCAAAAGATTGTTGGAGTGCTTAACTGGTGGAGTATCCTTAATACTGAACCAGTTGATTGTTGGAGTGCTTAACTGGTGGAGTATCCTTAATACTGAACCAAAAGATTGTTGGAGTGCTTAACTGGTGGAGTATCCTTAATACTGAACCAGTAGATTGTTGGAGTGCTTAACTGGTGGAGTATCCTTAATACTGAACCAGTTGATTGTTGGAGTGCTTAACTGGTGGAGTATCCTTAATACTGAACCAAAAGATTGTTGGAGTGCTTAACTGGTGGAAAATCCTTAATACTGAACCAGTAGATTGTTGGTGTGCTTAACTGGTGGAGTATCCTTAATACTGAACCAAAAGATTGTTGGAGTGCTTAACTGGTGGAGTATCCTTAATACTGAACCAGTTGATTGTTGGAGTGCTTAACTGGTGGAGTATCCTTAATACTGAACCAAAAGATTGTTGGAGTGCTTAACTGGTGGAGTATCCTTAATACTGAACCAGTAGATTGTTGGTGTGCTTAACTGGTGGAGTATCCTTAATACTGAACCAAAAGATTATTGGAGTGCTTAACTGGTGGAGTATCCTCAATACTGAACCAAAAGATTATTGGAGTGCTTAACTGGTGGAGTATCCTTAATACTGAACCAAAAGATTGTTGGAGTGCTTAACTGGTGGAGTATCCTTAATACTGAACCAGTTGATTGTTGGTGTGCTTAACTGGTGGAGAATCCTTAATACTGAACCAGTTGATTGTTGGAGTGCTTAACTGGTGGAGAATCCTTAATACTGAACCAGTTGATTGTTGGAGTGCTTAACTGGTGGAGAATCCTTAATACTGAACCAGTAGATTATTGGAGTGCTTAACTGGTGGAGTATCCTTAATACTGAACCAGTTGATTGTTGGAGTGCTTAACTGGTGGAGTATCCTTAATACTGAACCAAAAGATTGTTGGAGTGCTTAACTGGTGGAGTATCCTTAATACTGAACCAGTTGATTATTGGAGTGCTTAACTGGTGGAGTATCCTTAATACTGAACCAAAAGATTATTGGAGTGCTTAACTGGTGGAGTATCCTCAATACTGAACCAAAAGATTATTGGAGTGCTTAACTGGTGGAGTATCCTCAATACTGAACCAAAAGATTATTGGAGTGCTTAACTGGTGGAGTATCCTTAATACTGAACCAAAAGATTGTTGGAGTGCTTAACTGGTGGAGTATCCTTAATACTGAACCAGTTGATTGTTGGTGTGCTTAACTGGTGGAGAATCCTTAATACTGAACCAGTTGATTGTTGGAGTGCTTAACTGGTGGAGAATCCTTAATACTGAACCAGTAGATTATTGGAGTGCTTAACTGGTGGAGTATCCTTAATACTGAACCAGTTGATTGTTGGAGTGCTTAACTGGTGGAGTATCCTTAATACTGAACCAGTTGATTGTTGGAATGCTTAACTGGTGGAAAATCCTTAATACTGAACCAGTTGATTGTTGGAGTGCTTAACTGGTGGAGTATCCTTAATACTGAACCAAAAGATTGTTGGAGTGCTTAACTGGTGGAGTATCCTTAATACTGAACCAGTAGATTATTGGAGTGCTTAACTGGTGGAGTATCCTTAATACTGAACCAGTTGATTATTGGAGTGCTTAACTGGTGGAGTATCCTTAATACTGAACCAGTAGATTATTGGAGTGCTTAACTGGTGGAGTATCCTTAATACTGAACCAAAAGATTGTTGGAGTGCTTAACTGGTGGAGTATCCTGAATACTGAACCAGTAGATTATTGGAGTGCTTAACTGGTGGAGTATCCTTAATACTGAACCAGTTGATTATTGGAGTGCTTAACTGGTGGAGTATCCTTAATACTGAACCAAAAGATTGTTGGAGTGCTTAACTGGTGGAGTATCCTGAATACTGAACCAGTTGATTGTTGGAGTGCTTAACTGGTGGAGTATCCTTAATACTGAACCAGTTGATTGTTGGAGTGCTTAACTGGTGGAGTATCCTTAATACTGAACCAGTAGATTATTGGAGTGCTTAACTGGTGGAGTATCCTTAATACTGAACCAGTTGATTATTGGAGTGCTTAACTGGTGGAGTATCCTTAATACTGAACCAAAAGATTGTTGGAGTGCTTAACTGGTGGAGTATCCTTAATACTGAACCAGTAGATTATTGGAGTGCTTAACTGGTGGAGTATCCTTAATACTGAACCAGTAGATTATTGGAGTGCTTAACTGGTGGAGTATCCTTAATACTGAACCAGTTGATTGTTGGAGTGCTTAACTGGTGGAGTATCCTGAATACTGAACCAGTAGATTATTGGAGTGCTTTTGTGAGCATTCTATTCTTAAGAGAGACAAACCGGAGGGTTGCGATTCCTAAAAATAACAAATTGTGAGTATTCTATTCTTGAGAGAGACAAACCGGATGGTTGCGATTCCTAAAAATAACAAATTGTGAGTATTCTATTCTTGAGAGAGACAAACCGGATGGTTGCGATTCCTAAAAATAACAAATTGTGAGCATTCTATTCTCAAGAAAGACAAACCGGATGGTTGCGATTCCTAAAAAAAACAAATTGTGAGTATTCTATTCTCAAGAAAGACAAACCGGATGGTTGCGATTCCTAAAAATAACAAATTGTGAGCATTCTATTCTTAATAAAGACAAACCGGAGGGTTGCGATTCCTAAAAATAACAAATTGTGAGCATTCTATTCTTGATAAAGACAAATCGGATGGTTGCGATTCCTAAAAATAACAAATTGTGAGCATTCTATTCTCAAGAAAGACAAACCGGATGGTTGCGATTCCTAAAAATAACAAATTGTGAGCATTCTATTCTTAAGAAAGACAAACCGGATGGTTGCGATTCCTAAAAATAACATATTGTGAGCATTCTATTCTTAAGAAAGACAAACCGGATGGTTGCGATTCCTAAAAATAACAAATTGTGAGCATTCTATTCTTGATAAAGACAAATCGGATGGTTGCGATTCCTAAAAATAACAAATTGTGAGCATTCTATTCTTAAGAAAGACAAACCGGATGGTTGCGACTCCTAAAAATAACAAATTGTGAGCATTCTATTCTTAAGAAAGACAAACCGGATGGTTGCGATTCCTAAAAATAACAAATTGTGAGCATTCTATTCTTAAGAAAGACAAACCGGAGGGTGGCGATTCCTAAAAATAACAAATTGTGAGCATTCTATTCTTAAGAGGGAGAAACCGGAGACGTTCTGATTCTTAAAAAAGAGAAATCGGAGACGTTCTGATTCTTAAAAAAGAGAAACCGGGGCGTTCTGATTCTTAAAAAAAGACTCGCAAATGATTCCACAAAATATCCTTAACATTACAGCGATTCCACCCCACAACCAAAGTAGTAGATTGTTACAAGAGTGTACGTGGAGGAGGTTAAATTTCCCTAACAATTGTGAGTACTCGTTGATTTTAAAAAATGGAATATCCGGATTTCCCGTGTTTTTTCACCCTAGACCAATTCATTATTTGAAAATTTCCAAAAATTTTCAGATGACGTCACGTCTTCTGAATCCCCAACGTCATCTGACGTCTTCAAAAATGAGAAATTCGGATTATCCGTAATTTTTTACCCTGGGACACTCCAAAATTCGATCATTTTCAAAAATTTTCGAAAATTTTCAGAAGACGTCACGTCTTCTGAATCCCCAACGTCATCTGACGTCTTCAAAAATAAGAAATTCGGATTCTCCGTGATTTTTTACCCTAGATAACTCCAAAATTCGATCATTTTCAAAAATTTTTCGAAAATTTTCAGAAGACGTCACGTCTTCTGAATCCCCAACGTCATCTGACGTCTTCAAAAATGAGAAATTCGGATTCTTCGTGATTTTTTACCCTAGATAACTTCAAAATTCGAACATTTTCAAAAATTTTCGAAAATTTTCAGAAGACGTCACGTCTTCTGAAGCCCCAACGTCATCTGACGTCTTTAAAAATAAAAAATTCGGATTCTCCGTGATTTTTTACCCTAGGACACTTCAAAAAACGAACATTTTCAAAAATTTCTAAAATGCTCGCTGCCCGCTGCCGACACCAACAGACCCGCGTAGAGAGGCAGCAGGCGGTCGCAGCAATTCTACACACACAAGAGGACTAACATATGTAGAGAGGAGAACGGCTGTGGATTGCAGCTGTGTGGCACAAGGTAGCTGTGTGGCACAAACCAAAGTGGAGCATTTTGAATGCGCAAAAGGTCTTTCTAGGCCAAAATTCTGTGAGAAATCCGAATTTGCACTTGATTTTTGTGTATCTCTACTCCCAAACGGTTTATCGACTACATCCTTGCCGAGAAGCTATCCGGAATCGAAATTCTTCCGGTTCCGGGGGTAGTATGGTTGCAAAGCTGAAACTTAAAGAAATTGATGGAAGGGCACCACAAGGCGTGGAGCTTGCGGCTTAATTTGATTCAACACGGGAAAACTCACCCGGTCCGGACACCATTAGGACTGACAGATTGAAAGCTCTTTCTCGATTTGGTGGTTGGTGGTGCATGGCCGTTCTTAGTTGGTGGAGTGATTTGTCTGATTTATGCTAATTTTGGTGGCTTTATGCATCAAGATGACTTACTAGTCGTCGTTGATGATAGTCTTAATGATTGTTGTCTCCTCACCGAGATGACGGCGCCAAACTAAGCACAACTTTTTCTGATTGGATTAGTTTCAAAAGTTCTTCCTCGTGAAGAATCTTTGAGTTGAGTTCTTTCGAGATCTCGATAATAAGTACTAGCTTCAGCGATGGATCGGTCGCATCGAGTATCGATGAAGAACGCAGCCTGCTGCGTTACTTACCACGAATTGCAGACGCTTAGAGTGCTGAAATTTCGAACGCATAGCACCGACTGGGTCTCCAGTCGGTACGACTCGTTCAGGGTTGTTAGTTCAAACTGCTAATACGTATGTATTAGCTTGTCGAATGACATTGGGACGGCTTTAAAGTCGACTTGATCTCGTTCTAGTTCTGAAGCATCACAAGTCGAGAACCGACGAAAGTCGACTTGTAATGTGACGCGCTACTCTTATATCAGAGAGATAGTGAGAGCTGCCAAATGGCGTCCAACTTGACTTGCTGGGTTTTACCATCAAGACGTGTATCACAACGTGTCTTCTGATGTGCAAAGCTCATGCGTCAGACCGGCTCGTCGCTCTTTCTTGTCATCTGAATACTGGGATTCGTTTTATGCTTAATGTATCATTTCACGAGCGTGCATATGCTTAAAGCGGTGCGTGTCTTGCTATTCTCAACCTGAACTCAGTCGTGATTACCCGCTAAACTTAAGCATATCATTTAGCGGAGGAAAAGAAACTAAACAGGATTCCCTTAGTAACGGCGAGTGAAACGGGAAGAGCCCAGCGCCGAATCGTTCAGTCTTTGGCTGTTTCGAAATGTGGCGTATAGGTGTAGTCTTCCAGCAGTGTCGTGAGTCCGAAGTCCTTACGATTGATGTCATAAGCCAGAGAGGGTGCGAGCCCCGTCCTGGATTGCGGCACTGTTGGTTCGATTGCTCCTTGGAGTCGGGTTGCTTGAAAGTGCAGCCTAAAGTGGGTGATAAACTTCATCTAAGGCTAAATATTGACTCGATTGCGATAGCGAACAAGTACCGTGAGGGAAAGTTGCAAAGGACTTTGAAGAGAGAGTTCAAGAGAACGTGAAATCGCTGGAGTGGAACCGGAGACAGTTGATGTTGCTTGGAGACAAGTTTGGTGACTTGGTCGCTTAGTTGTGATCGTTGCCGGGTGTCGTTTCCTATGCAAAGCCGACGGCGTTGGTCGCTCGTTCTGACCCGACAGTGTTGCCCTGCTCGCAAGAGTCGGTGTCTTGTTGTCGGTCGTTGGTTTGTGGTGGCTAGCGTTTAGTTACGCTAGTGTGTGTGACGTCGGTTTGAAAGTCAACGACGTTTCCGACCCGTCTTGAAACACGGATTGCGGAGTGCTTGTCTACTGCGAGTCAAAGGGTGTAAAACCTTGCGGCGAAATGAAAGTGAAGGTCAGTCTCGAATTGGCCGACGTGGGATCTGTCCTCTACGGAGTGCTGCGCACCACGGCCCTGTGCGTGTCACTTGTGACTGTGCAGAGGTTGAGCAGTTGGCAAACGACCCGAAAGATGGTGAACTATGCCTGAGCAGGATGAAGCCAGAGGAAACTCTGGTGGAAGTCCGTATCGGTTCTGACGTGCAAATCGATCGATAGACTTGGGTATAGGGGCGAAAGACTAATCAGTTCTCAAGGGTTTCGACATTTTTTCGCATTTTCAAGGTCCTTTTTAATCCGTGTTGTACCTCACTTTTATTGCTCTATCAGACCAGTACAAAAATCACAAAAGTTTGATTTGCAGGTAATAAAAATGGCACAACAACTGGTTAGAAAGCCGAAGAAAATCGTCGAAATTCTGGGCCACGCGGTCGATGACGAATACGTCATGTATAATGTGAAACATTGGGATGGATCGGAAAGTGTTCTCCTCGAGAACGACATCTCGGTTTGTTGAGAATATAACGTTAATTGATCATTAACGTAACTGCTTTCCAGGGTGCCAAAAAGTTGCTGGATCGTTACAAGCAGAGAGTTGATCCACACCCGCGCTCCAACACCGACGTCTTTGAGGTGGAGCGTATTCTCAACCACCGCAAAGTCGGAGCCTTCTTTCTGTTTTTTGTCAAATGGCGTGGATATGAAGATGCAGTTTGGCACACCGAGTTGAAACGTGCCGATCTCAAAGCAAGTATCATGACTAGAATTCTCAAATAGTGACAATTTTATTTCAGAATTCGAAGCAGGTCATCAAGGACTATCTTGCAAGTTTGCCGAAGCCGAGGAAGACGACTCGTGTCAAACGGGGCTCTAACAAGAAGAGAGCCACAGGAGCTCAATCTTCCTCGTCTTCGAGCTCATCTTCGGATTCTGATTCCACGTCTTCTTCTGATACTGAGTCGACGTCTTCTTTTTCTGATGATTCTGATGACGGCGGTGCCAAGAACGGAGCTCGAGACGCTGCCAAGCCGACCATTTCCACGAAAGATCGCGATTCGGATGACAACGAGAGTGATTCTGGAGAAGAGGATGAAGAAGGAATGGAAGAAGCAGCAGGAGAAGAGGATGAGCAAGAGGAGAACGATGATGAAGACAGAGGCGATGGTGAGGACTATGATGGAATGGATGTGATGTTGGAGGATGAGCAAGAGGGGAACGATGATGAAGACGGAAGCAGTGGAGAGTACTTTGATGCAATGGATGTGATGCTGAATGGAGATGTTGATGGAGAGGGGCCGATCGTGGAGCATGCCGACGATATTGGAGACGACGAGGGTAAGTTCAAAGGAGTTGAAGTTCTGATTATCATAGTCTTATATTTCAGGAGATGGTGATGTGGACGTGGCTCATGACCGTCTCTGGAATCACCGCTGGCAACAGTACCGCGTGATTCAGCATGAGATGTTGTACGCTCGTCGCTACTTGTAAGTTTTTCTTTCACGTTTCTCGTAACTTATGTTATAGGTTCTTGAAATAACATATTCATTTTCAGGTTGGTCTTCGGATTCCCGCCGGCCTACATTCCGCCTTACGATCCCGAGCATGGGCCAGCCGATCTCGTTGCACCAGAGGATGAGCCGCTTGTCGAAGAGCCGGAGGGCGACGAGGAGTAGGCTTAGTTATAAATGATCTGTTACATTTTTTATTTGTTGTTTCTGCCGTGTTCTTTAATTCTTTCATTCATTCATTTTTTTCTGATCTCTTTTTTGTTTGATATTCATTTCATTTAATCATAAAGACACGAGCCTTTTGAGTAATCTTTTTCCATAGTTACAAATCTTGGTATCTAATCCAAGTTACAGTATCTTATACTGCGGTCTTCTGACTGCGATCTGTTGAGACTATCCTTTGATTGAAGTCTTTTTTTTTCCTTTTTTTTCAAAAAGTTCATAAGTCGAATATATGAGAAAAGCTGGAATAATGCATCGCGGCTAGTCCTCGCTTCTGAGTCTTTTTAACGCCCTTCTAATGGTACATTTCTGCTGGATCCGTGCGTAGAGTTACAAGGCAAGTATTTTGCATTGCAGTTTTGGAATTTTCCAAGAATTTGGATCTAGGTAATATCAATCTCGTAGATCTCAATTCCGGAATAAAAACCGGCTAAATGTTCTTCAAAAAAGAGTTATGAGCCATCGAAGTTGCTCCAAGAGCCCTCCAGTGGTAACTTTGACGACGATTATCTCAGCATCTAGGCACTTCTAGAAGGTCTTAGTTACACCGAAACATTTGAAATTGACTGTAGGATCATATTCTATCACTAACTCAAAAAAATTTTCCTGACCCAAAACTTCGAAATTTTGCCACCTTTTTCGACCGATTTGGCTTAGGAAGAAATATTTTGAGTTTGGTGCTGATTTGAACTAGAAACGATTTATATGAGTTTTGTCATCATTATGGTTAATCCTATTATGGGTTGATGAGTTTTCTGCTTTTTCTGGGATGTTTTTGTCCATAAAATTATGGGACCATGTTTGGGCTCTATTTGAGCTGCAAACAACGTGTTTTTGAACGAAAGGTTTTTTTAAATATGTGAAAACCTTATTAGAACACATATAAATCGTCTCAGTTGAAACCAGCACCAAACTCAAAATATTTCGTTCCCAAGCTAAACCGGTCGAAAAAAACTGCACCCAAATGGTGGCGAAATTTCGAAATTTTGAGTCCGGAAATTTTTTTAGAGTTAGTGATAGAATATGATTCTACATTTAATTTGAAGTGGTTCACCGCAAATAAGACCCTCTAAAAGTGTCTAGAAGCTGAGATATTTGACGTCAAAGTTTGCACTCAAAGGCTCTTGGAGCAACTTTGAGGGCTCATAACTGGTTTTTGGGAAACATTATGCCGGGTTTTATTTCAGAATTGCGACCTACAGGGTTGATATCACCTAAATCCAAATTCTTGAAAAATTCCAAAACTGGAACGTCAAGTTGTTTCCTAGTCAGGGTGTGAGTTGTTGTGAGGCCAAATCCTTCAACTTACTCTATGGAAGTACAAAAGCAGACAATCTGATTGAAACCGTGATAGACTAGACCTAATTAAATATAAAACCCGTTTTGGAGTCTGCACAAATAAGCAGGCGTTAGTTGGCTGAGATTTTTACACGATCTGCTGAATTTCGAGGTATTCTGAAACTTGATTTGTTGCTGATATCTTTCCTATTCTCAGGGCAAAATAGTGTCAACCTCCGTTTTTCTTATTCATTCAACAATACATAAACTTTTAGAAAAAAAGGAAAAAAAAGACTTCAATCAAAGGATAGTCTCAACAGATTGCAGTCAGAAGACCGCAGTATAAGATACTGTAACTTGGATTAGATACCAAGATTTGTGGATGACTAAAACTAATAAGCTCGTGTCTTTATGAAATCTAGAATAAGTGATAAAGAAGAAATAAATAGATCATAATAATAACGAAAGCCAATGATTATAAAAGAAAAGCAAAGAACACGGCAAAAACGAAATTGTACAGATCATAAGCATCGAACATCTATTGAGCGACTCCCTCTCCGGCGGCTTCTGGGAGATGCTCCTTAGCGATCCCCCAAGTCTGCAAATTTTAAATGTTTATATGAAAAAAAACTTCAACTTACCACCGGATTCTTTCCGTCCTTCTTCCACCAATTCTTCTTATTCATCCCCTTATACACCACATAAATCAGCTTCGTGTGGATGCAGGAGTTGGTCCAATCGTCAAACATCTCGTGATTCTCTCTGTACGCATCCCAAAGCTCCTCAACCGTCGGACGATCACAGTCATCAAGATCGCGAATCCCGACTACTTTGATCTTGAACCTGGAAAATAAACAAGCTACATTTCGTAACCATCGAAGAACTCACTTCAAGAACTGCGGACCGATGGAGATGTCGAATGCTTTCATCTTGATCTCCATTTCGACAGTTTCGCGAGATCCAACAGTCAACATCCGAGTCTTGCACTTCACCAACGTCACTTTGGGGAAGGACATCTTCACAATCACAGTAGTTGGCTCGTTGTTTGTGATCTTGAGCATGAAGTAAACAAATAACTAATTCAGAGTTGAGGATATAATCATTGCAACAAATAACTAATCCAGTGTTGAGGATATAATCATTGCAACAAATAACTAATCCAGAGTTGAGGATATTATCATTGCAACAAATAACTAATTCAGAGTTGAGGATATTATCATTGCAACAAATAACTAATCCAGAGTTGAGGATATAATCATTGCAACAAATAACTAATCCAGTGTTGAGGATATAATCAATGCAACAAATAACTAATCCAGTGTTGAGGATATAATCAATGCAACAAATAACTAATTCAGAGTTGAGGATATAATCATTGCAACAAATAACTAATTCAGAGTTGAGGATATAATCATTGCAACAAATAACTAATTCAGAGTTGAGGATATAATCATTGCAACAAATAACTAATTCAGAGTTGAGGATATAATCATTGCAACAAATAACTAATCCAGTGTTGAGGATATAATCATTGCAACAAATAACTAATTCAGAGTTGAGGATATAATCATTGCAACAAATAACTAATTCAGAGTTGAGGATATAATCATTGCAACAAATAACTAATCCAGTGTTGAGGATATAATCATTGCAACAAATAACTAATCCAGTGTTGAGGATATAATCAATGCAACAAATAACTAATTCAGAGTTGAGGATATAATCATTGCAACAAATAACTAATTCAGAGTTGAGGATATAATCATTGCAACAAATAACTAATTCAGAGTTGAGGATATAATCATTGCAACAAATAACTAATCCAGTGTTGAGGATATAATCATTGCAACAAATAACTAATTCAGAGTTGAGGATATAATCATTGCAACAAATAACTAATTCAGAGTTGAGGATATAATCATTGCAACAAATAACTAATCCAGTGTTGAGGATATAATCATTGCAACAAATAACTAATCCAGTGTTGAGGATATAATCAATGCAACAAATAACTAATTCAGAGTTGAGGATATAATCATTGCAACAAATAACTAATTCAGAGTTGAGGATATAATCAATGCAGCAAATAACTAATTCAGAGTTGAGGATATAATCATTGCAACAAATAACTAATCCAGTGTTGAGGATATAATCAATGCAACAAATAACTAATTCAGAGTTGAGGATATAATCATTGCAACAAATAACTAATTCAGAGTTGAGGATATAATCAATGCAACAAATAACTAATTCAGAGTTGAGGATATAATCATTGCAACAAATAACTAATTCAGAGTTGAGGATATAATCAATGCAGCAAATAACTAATTCAGAGTTGAGGATATAATCATTGCAACAAATAACTAATCCAGTGTTGAGGATATAATCAATGCAACAAATAACTAATTCAGAGTTGAGGATATAATCATTGCAACAAATAACTAATCCAGTGTTGAGGATATAATCAATGCAACAAATAACTAATTCAGAGTTGAGGATATAATCAATGCAACAAATAACTAATTCAGAGTTGAGGATATAATCATTGCAACAAATAACTAATTCAGAGTTGAGGATATAATCATTGCAACAAATAACTAATCCAGTGTTGAGGATATAATCATTGCAACAAATAACTAATCCAGTGTTGAGGATATAATCAATGCAACAAATAACTAATTCAGAGTTGAGGATATAATCATTGCAACAAATAACTAATTCAGAGTTGAGGATATAATCATTGCAACAAATAACTAATTCAGTGTTGAGGATATAATCATTGCAACAAATAACTAATCCAGTGTTGAGGATATAATCAATGCAACAAATAACTAATCCAGTGTTGAGGATATTATCATTGCAACAAATAACTGATTCAGAGTTGAGGATATAATCATTGCAACAAATAACTAATTCAGTGTTGAGGATATAATCATTGCAACAAATAACTAATCCAGTGTTGAGGATATAATCATTGCAACAAATAACTAATCCAGTGTTGAGGATATAATCAATGCAACAAATAACTAATCCAGTGTTGAGGATATTATCATTGCAACAAATAACTGATTCAGAGTTGAGGATATTATCATTGCAACAAATAACTAATTCAGAGTTGAGGATATAATCATTGCAACAAATAACTAATTCAGAGTTGAGGATATAATCATTGCAAGAAATAACTAATCCAGAGTTGAGGATATTATCATTGCAACAAATAACTAATTCAGAGTTGAGGATATAATCATTGCAACAAATAACTAATCCAGTGTTGAGGATATAATCATTGCAACAAATAACTAATTCAGAGTTGAGGATATAATCATTGCAACAAATAACTAATTCAGAGTTGAGGATATAATCATTGCAACAAATAACTAATTCAGAGTTGAGGATATTATCATTGCAACAAATAACTAATTCAGTAACATTGCAGAATATACAGAAGACATGTGATCAGTAACATTGCAGAATATACAGAAGACATGTGATTAGTGAGGCGTTCGATTCTTAAAAATAACAAATTGCGAGCACTCTATGCTTAAGAGAGACAAACCGAAGTCGTTCTGATTCTTAAAAAAGAGAAACCGGGGGCGTTCTCGTTCTTAAAAAAGAGAAATCAGAGGTGTTCAATTCTTAAAAAAGACTCCCAAATGATCGCACAAGATATCCTCAACATTACAGTGATTCCACCCCACAACCAAAGTAGTAATTTCAGGAGTGTACGTGGAGGAGGTCAGTTTGCCCTAACAATTACAAGTACTCGTTGATTTTAAAAAATGGAATATCCGGATTTCCCGTGTTTTTTCACCCTAGACCACTTCATTATTTAAAATTTTCAAAAATTTTTCAGAAGACGTCACGTTTTTTGAAGTCATAACGTCATCTGACGTTATCATAACGTCATCTGACGTTATCATAACGTCATCTGACGTTATCATTACGTCATCTGACGTGATAACGTCATCTGACGTTATCAAAAATAAACTATTCAGATTCCTCGTGTTTTTTTTACCCTAGATAACATCAAAATTCGAAAATTTTCAAAAATTTTCAGAAGACGTCACGTCTTCTGAATCTCCAACGTCATCTGACGTCGTTAAAAATGAAAAATTCGGATTCTCCGTGATTTTTCCCCCTGGAACACTTCAAAATTCAGAAATTTTTCAAAATTTCAGAAGACGTGACGTCTTCTGAATCTCCAACGTCATCTGACGTCGTTAAAAATGAAAAATTTGGATTCTCCGTAATTTTTCACCCTAGAACACTTCAAAATTCAAAAATTTTTCAAAATTTTTCAGAAGACGTTACGTCTTCTGAATCCCCAACGTCATCTGACGTCGTTAAAAATGAGAAATTCGGATTCTCCGTGATTTTTCACCCTAGAACACTTCAAAATTCAAAAATGTTTCAAAAATTTTCAGAAGACGTTACGTCTTCTGAATCCCCAACGTCATCTGACGTCTTCAAAAATAAAAAATTCGGATTCTCCGTATCTTTTTACCCCAGGGAAGATGTTTTCTGGCAGCAAAACTCATGTCGAGAAAATTGATTATTTCCTTCTGTCCCTAACAATTCTAAGTGCTCGCTGCCCGCTGCCGACACACACAGACCCGCGTAGTCAGGCAGCAGGCGGTCCCCGAATTTCTACACACACAAGAAAACTAGTATATGTAGGGAGGAGAGTGACTGTGTGGCACAAGTCAAAGTGGAGCTTTTTGAATGCGTAGAAGGTCGTTCTAGACCGAATTTTCGTGTAAAATCCGAATTTGCTATTGGTTTCTGTGTATCTCTACTCCGAACCGATCTATGGACTACTTTATTCCCGTAAAACTATCCGGAAACGAAAGTCTTTCGGTTCCGGGGGTAGTATGGTTGCAAAGCTGAAACTTAAAGAAATTGTCGGAAGGGCACCACAAGGCGTGGAGCTTGCAGCTTGATTTGATTCAACACGGGAAAACTCACCCGGTCCGGACACCATTATGACTGGCGGATTGAAAGCTCTTTTTCGATTTGGTGGTTAGTGGTGCATGGCCGTTCTTAGTTGGTGGAGTGATTTGTCTGGTTTATTCTTATTTTGGTGGCTTTATGCATCAAGATGACTTACTAGTCGTCGTTGATGATAGTCTTAATGATTGTTGTCTCCTCACCGAGATGACGGCGCCAAACTAAGCACAACTTTTTCTGATTGGATTAGTTTCAAAAGTTCTTCCTCGTGAAGAATCTTTGAGTTGAGTTCTTTCGAGATCTCGATAATAAGTACTAGCTTCAGCGATGGATCGGTCGCATCGAGTATCGATGAAGAACGCAGCTTGCTGCGTTACTTACCACGAATTGCAGACGCTTAGAGTGGTGAAATTTCGAACGCATAGCACCGACTGGATCTCCAGTCGGTACGTCTGGTTCAGGGTTGTTCAATTCAAACTGCTAATACGTATGTATTAGCTTGTCGGATGACATTGGGACGGCTTTAAAGTCGACTCGATCTCGTTCTAGTGCCGAAGCAGCACAAGTCGAAAACCGACGAAAGTCGACTTTTCTTTCTGTAATTTCACTCAATCTAATGGTATCCTTCTCAACTGAATGTTGGGAAGAGTCTTGTTTATGTGTGTTTTCACAAACATACATAACACAAGACAGAATGGTTCACACAAAACTCATCTTCCAGTGTGATTTTTCATACATTCATGTATGACTAGCACACATCAATAAAAAATACGAAACTTAATACCAAAATTCAACCTGAATCAGTCGTGATTACCCGCTGAACTTAAGCATATCAGTTAGCGGAGGAAAAGAAACTAAACAGGATTCCCTTAGTAACGGCGAGTGAAACGGGAAGAGCCCAGCGCCGAATCGTTCAGTCTTTGGCTGCTACGAAATGTGGCGTATAGGTGTAGTCTTCCAGCAGTGTCGTGAGTCCAAAGTCCTTACGATTGAGGTCATAAGCCAGAGAGGGTGCGAGCCTCGTCCTGGATTGCGGCACTGTTGGTTCGTTTGCTCCTTGGAGTCGGGTTGCTTGAAAGTGCAGCCTAAAGTGGGTGATAAACTTCATCTAAGGCTAAATATCGACTCGATTGCGATAGCGAACAAGTACCGTGAGGGAAAGTTGCAAAGGACTTTGAAGAGAGAGTTCAAGAGAACGTGAAATCGCTGGAGTGGAACCGGAGACAGTTGATGTTGCTTGGAGACAAGTTTGGTGACTTGGTCGCTTAGTTGTGATCGTTGCCGGGTGTCGTTTCCTATGCAAAACCGACGGCGTTGGTCGCTCGTTCTGACCCGACAGTGTTGCCCAGCTCGCCAGAGTCGGTGTCTTGTTGTCGGTCGTTGGTTCGTGGTGGCTAGCGTTTAGTTACGCTAGTGTGTGTGACGTCGGTTTGAAAGTCAACGACGTTTCCGACCCGTCTTGAAACACGGATTGCGGAGTGCTTGTCTACTGCGAGTCAAAGGGTGTAAAACCTTGCGGCGAAATGAAAGTGAAGGTCAGTCTCGAATTGGCCGACGTGGGATCTGTGCTCTACGGAGTGCTGCGCACCACGGCCCTGTGCGTGTCACTTGTGACTGTGCAGAGGTTGAGCAGTTGGCAAACGACCCGAAAGATGGTGAACTATGCCTGAGCAGGATGAAGCCAGAGGAAACTCTGGTGGAAGTCCGTATCGGTTCTGACGTGCAAATCGATCGATAGACTTGGGTATAGGGGCGAAAGACTAATCGAACCATCTAGTAGCTGGTTCCTTCCGAAGTTTCCCTCAGGATAGCTGGATCTCTGGCAGTTATATTCGGTAAAGCTAATGATTAGAGGCCTTGGGGGCGTAATGCCCTCAACCTATTCTCAAACTTTCAATGGATATGAAGTTGCAGTTTCTTTAGTGAACTGTCAACGTGAATGCGAGCTCCAAGTGGGCCATTTTTGGTAAGCAGAACTGGCGCTGTGGGATGAACCAAACGTGGAGTTAAGGTGCCTAACTTCTCGCTCATGAGACCCCATAAAAGGTGTTGGTTGATATTGACAGCAGGACGGTGGCCATGGAAGTCGGTATCCGCTAAGGAGTGTGTAACAACTCACCTGCCGAATCAACTAGCCCTGAAAATGGATGGCGCTTAAGCGAGAGACCTATACTCCGCCGTTGCGATATGTGCGTTGTCTAGCGCCAGGTCGTAACGAGTAGGAAGGTCGTGGCGGTTGCGTTGAAGGCTATGAGCGTGGGCTCGGCTGGAGCTTCCGTCAGTGCAGATCGTAATGGTAGTAGCAAATATTCAAGTTCGATCCTTGAAGACTGAAGTGGAGAAGGGTTCCACGTGAACAGTAGTTGGATGTGGGTCAGTCGATCCTAAGGTACTGGCGAACGCCTTGTATCATCGGTGGCGAAAAGCTTGCTTTTGGTCCCCGTTTGTCGAAAGGGAATAGGGTTAATATTCCCTAACTGAGATGCAAAGATTGTGTTCCTCGGAGCACAAGCGCGGTAACGCATTCGAACTTGGTTAGTCGCTCAAAGACCGAGCTAGAGTTTTCTTCTCTAGTTAAGGAACGGACTCCCTGGAATTGGTTCAGCCAGAGATGGGGACGTTGTTTCCGAAAAGCACCGCGGTTTCTGTGGTGTCTCGTGCTCTTTGAACAGCCCTTAAAACACCAAGGGAGGCTATTAATTTGCACTCAATCGTACCGATATCCGCATTAGGTCTCCAAGGTGAACAGCCTCTAGTCGATAGAATAATGTAGGTAAGGGAAGTCGGCAAACTAGATCCGTAACTTCGGGAAAAGGATTGGCTCCAGTGGTTGGAACGATTGGCCAGTTGGTTGATGCTTGTCAGGTGTTATTCTGTCTGCTTAATGCTTTCGGGCTGATGGCGGACTAGTGATAGTGCTTGCTTGTGGACGCTTTCTGGTGTGTACTCGGACCTCGGTCCTAGTATCCTGATCGCTCATCTAAACAACCGTACTGGAACCGGTACGGACTCAGGGAATCCGACTGTCTAATTAAAACAGAGGTGACAGATGGTCCTTGCGGACGTTGACTGTCACTGATTTCTGCCCAGTGCTCTGAATGTTAAATCGTAGTAATTCGAGTAAGCGCGGGTAAACGGCGGGAGTAACTATGACTCTCTTAAGGTAGCCAAATGCCTCGTCATTTAATTGGTGGCGCGCATGAATGGATTAACGAGATTCCTACTGTCCCTAACTACTATCTAGCGAAACCACAGCCAAGGGAACGGGCTTGGCAAAAATAGCGGGGAAAGAAGACCCTGTTGAGCTTGACTCTAGTTTGACATTGTGAAGAGTCATGAGAGGTGTAGCATAGGTGGGAGACTTTAGTCGACAGTGAAATACCACCACTTTCAACGACTCTTTACTTATTCGATTGAAAGAGAAGTGGAGTTTGGCCCACTTATTGAAGCATTAAGCGGAGCCATTTTATGGCACCGTGACTCTCCTCGAAGACAGTGTCAAGCGGGGAGTTTGACTGGGGCGGTACATCTATCAAATCGTAACGTAGGTGTCCTAAGGCAAGCTCAGAGAGGACGGAAACCTCTCGTAGAGCAAAAGGGCAAAAGCTTGCTTGATCTTGACTTTCAGTACGAGTACAGACCGCGAAAGCGTGGCCTATCGATCCTTTTAATCCTGATTGTTTCAGGTAAGAGGTGTCAGAAAAGTTACCACAGGGATAACTGGCTTGTGGCAGCCAAGCGTCCATAGCGACGTTGCTTTTTGATCCTTCGATGTCGGCTCTTCCTATCATTGCGAAGCAGAATTCGCCAAGCGTTGGATTGTTCACCCACTAATAGGGAACGTGAGCTGGGTTTAGACCGTCGTGAGACAGGTTAGTTTTACCCTACTGTTGACTTGTTATTGCGAAAGTAATCGTGCTTAGTACGAGAGGAACAGCGCGTTCAAACATTTGGTTCATAGATTTGATCGACAGATCAATGGTCTGAAGCTACCATTTGAGAGATTATAACTGAACGCCTCTAAGTTAGAATCTCGCCTTGTCAAGGCGAAAATTTCTTGCTTCCCGGTGTCGGGAGGCATCTCTATCTCGTGGCAACACGAGAGCTTATGCCCTATGTATGGCCTTGGCGTCGTAGTGAACTCTGCGACGCTTGTCAACGCCAGATCACTCTGGTTCAATGTCGGGGCGCTAAATCACTTGCATACGACTTGGTCTCTTGGTCAAGGTGTTGTATTCAGTAGAGCAGTCTTTTTATACTGCGATCTGTTGAGACTATCCTTTGATTGATTTTTTTGTTGCCCCGTTTTTTGGCAGAAAATTTGCGTTTTGACTCAAGACGCGATGTTGAAATAATTCGAGGACGCATTAACTTTTCTCAAGGGAAAGGGAATGTCATGGGTCAATATAGTTTTGAAGTTTTGTGGAAATTTCATTAAAAGTCGTTTTTCTCGAGAACGAAGTATAAAAAAATCATTTCCCATGCTTACGCAACTTTGTATGCTCTTTCGACTGATACTACATTCGGACCATCACAAGGCATAACCTGTTGAGTTCGCGACTAGAATTGAAACGCAAATATATTGCCAGACTTCCAGTCTGCGTAATACCTAATTGCTTCTGTTAGCGTAATATGCTCAAATAACTGATTAAAACATGCATCATTTGATTCATCAATGAAAATGCGTACTGCTAATTAGAGCAGATATCACCTTATTCGGAACTGCGGAATACTGTAGCTAATACATGTCACCAAACCCCAACGCAAGGCGGGGTGCTATTATTGGAAGAGTTCATACCGTCTCGGACGTTGTTTGTTGACTCTGAATAAAACAGTTTATTGTCAGTTTCGACTGACTTTATCCAAAAAGGAAATCTGTCCTTTCAACTAGATGTTAGTTTATTTGACTACCATGGTTGTTACGGGTAACGGAGAATAAGGGTTCATCTCCGGAGAGGGAGCCTTAGAAACAGCAATCACGTCCAGGGAAAGCAGCAGGCGCAAAACTTATCCACTGTTGAGTATGAGATAGTGACAAAAAATAAAAAGACTCATCCTTTTGGATGAGTTATTTTAATGAGTTGAATACAAATGATTCTTCGAGTAGCAAGAAGAGGGCAAGTCTGGTGCCAGCAGCCGCGGTAATTCCAGCTCTCCTAGTGTATCTCGTTATTGCTGCGGTTAAAAAGCTCGTAGTTGGATCTAGGTTACGTGCTGCAGTTCGCAATTTGCGTCAACTGTAGTCGTGACTTCTAATTTGCTGGTTTGAGGTTGGGTTCGGCCTTCAACTGCCAGCAGGTTTACCTTGAGTGAATCAGAGTGCTCAATAAAAGCGCTTGCTTGAATAGCTCATCGTGGAATAATGAAACAGGATTTCGGTTCTTTTTGTTGGTTCTAAAACTGATTTAATGGTTAAGAGGGACGAACCGGGGGCATTCGTATCATTACGCGAGAGGTGAAATTCGTGGACCGTAGTGAGACGCCCAACAGCAAACTTTTCCAACTAGATGGTAGTATATTGGATCATCATGGTTGTTGCGGGTAACGGAAAATTAGAGTTCCACTTCGGAATTCCAGTAAGTTGAGTACAAATGATTGAGATTACCTTCGCGTCTTGAGTCAAAACGCAAATTTTTTGCCGAGCTTCACAAATTCATAAATCCACCAAAATCGGAGTTATCAGACAAACCACTCCAAGAACAAATTACGGTCATGCACCACCAACCACCATATCGAAAAAAGTTTTCAATATGTTCGTCTTAACGGTGTCCGGACCGGTTGAAATTTCCGTTTCTAGTCAAGTAATGTCAGCTAGAATATTTTCACAGATTAAGGTTTAAGGGCGCCTCCCTTGAACCTGTGATATGGATTTTCATGATTATGCAACACAACACATGATTTTGGCCAGAATAGTTTATTGATGAAGTCGGTATTCTCGAGACAGCTGCCCGGAGGCGACCGCACGAGGACCGATGCGTATGCGTAGAATGAATGGATAGGAAGATTACAACGAAGGGTGGCAGACGGAGTAAACAAGAGGGTCTATTGAGGCAATTAATTATCGGGCGTTCAGCACAACAACAATCTTAGTAAGAGAATATGACATGCACTATTACGGGCATGTCACAATATGATACCACAGTCAATTTCAGTCCACAGTCAATTTCAGTGTGACTAAGATCTTCTAGAAGTGCCTAGAAACTGAGATAATCGTCGTCAAAGTTACCACTGAAAAGCTCTTGAAGCAACGTTGAGGGCTCATAACTCGTTTTTGAAAAACATTTTCAGATTTTATTTCAGAATTGAGATATAGAGCGTCGAGATATTACCTAGATGCGAATTCTTGGAAAATTCCAAAACTGCAGAGCAAAATAATTCCCTTGCAAGATTTTGTTTGCATCTGAAAATGCAAAAAAGATCACAACGAAAAAGGCCAAATTAAATTCGAAAAACATGACAGTCCATTGTTAGCACGTTCACAATTTCCTCCGTGACTTGAGTCACTTGCCGATCAAATGGGCATATAATTTCACCTAATTCGATCATTGTCTTGATGCAAGTACTACATTCAACGCCATTTCATGGTCCATTTCTGCTGAATCCGTGCGTAGAGTCAGACATCCTAGTCTTGGACTCCCTCCATTGATCCACAAGCAGATAAATCGATTCATGTGCTCGGAGGTAATAGTGTGACTTCGAAGATGCAAGGCTTCTGCATGCGATTTGATTATTTGCTTAAAACCGACCACGAATTCTTTTGAGATTTTGTAGTTGCCAGGTTTTTGGGGTTTAGATGCCTAATCTACACAAATAGGCAGGTGCAAGTTTGTTGAGATTTCTACACGATCTGCTGATTTTTAAAGATATTCTGAAAGTGGATTTGTTGCTGATATTTTTCTTATTCTTACGGCAAAATAATGTCAAGCTCAGTTTTTTTCTATATTCAACAATACATAAACATTCGGAAAAAATGGAAGAAAAAAGACTTCAATCAAAGGATAGTCTCAACAGATCGCAGTCATATGACCGCAGTATCAGATACTGTACCTTGGATAAGAAAGAAACAATAACAATCGGGACAGATAATAAGCTCGTGTCTTTATGAAAACAAAAATTATTGATGAAGAAATAAAGAGATCATAATGGTATTTAAAAAAGAAAACTATAAAAAAAATTAAGATCACGGCAAAACAATAGTACAAATCATGAGAATCAAGACAAATCATAAACATTACTCGTCATCTGGAAACTCGGATGGGTCCTTTTTGTGGTGGAACGAGGGCAACTGGACGAGGGTCTTCCGGGTTGAACTGCGGATACTGCTGCGGTGCAACACCAAACTCACGCCTGAAAGTAAAATTAATTTTCACACAATTTTCTGAAAGCCCAGATGAACAATTGAAAAAAAAACTCACATGAAACGCCCAGCGTATTCCATGCGGAACTGGAGTTCTTGCATCTGGTGGAGATGGTGTTCAGCTGCAGCAGCAGCGTGAACCCAGAAGTTCGGAGCATCTTCTGTAACGAACAATTATAACTATGAGACAAATACCATTTTAAACTTACCCATCCCCTCCACACCATCGTCGTCGTTCTCCGCGTTCTCAACAAAACGCTCCTCCTCCATCACTTCTCCATCGCTGTCTGCCAGCTCCACAATCGGCTCAACCACATCCTCCTCCTTCTCAACACCCATTCCCTCTTTTTCTTCATCTTCCTCCTCAGATCCACCACGTTCAGCTGCCCCAGAATCCTCCTCCTTCTCATTCTTCATCAGTCCATTTCCACGTGGCAGCCTGTTGGAAGGTCCTGGACCATCGGGATCAGAAGACGTTGACGATTCAGCTGCGGCGGCTCTCTTCGCCTTCTGGACGACTCGCCCTCTTTTGACTGGAGTCTTCTTCTTCGGTTTCTCCAACGTCTTGAGATACTTCCGAACGAGCAGTTCCGAATTCTGAAACGAAGTTTTTATAATCAATACGTTTCATTTGCAAAACTCACTTTCAGATTCTCTCTGCCCATCTCCGTATTCCAGATGGGATCCTCATATCCAGCCCACTTCACAAGAAAGAGAATCTTTCCGCCGACCTTGCGATGATTTAGAATCTTCTCCACAACGTAGACATCGTCGGCAGAGAGCGTCTGCGGATCATGATTTTGCTTGTAGCGATCCAACATCTTGGAAGCTTTCTGAGAAGCAAGAATAAGCAAAATTCATGTCACTTAAGTTGTGGACATACTGGAATTTCTGATTCCATTTTGACGTCTTCGCCTCCGTCGGCATATTTTACGTTGTAGAGAGCGTAGTGCTCAACAATAGCATGTCCAATGATGGACGTAATCTTAGCCTTTGGGCCCGTTTGTTGTGCCATTTTTATTACCTGTCAATCAAAATTATTTCTATGTGCTTCTTGGACAGATAAGGACATAATTGGAAGACAAGCAATTGAATGTAGGGGCTCTTCCTATCATTTTTGGAAAATCATAGGAACAGCCAACACTTTATAATTCGACTTGCTATTGGCGACAAATCGGGTTACAAAGTATGAGTATTTAAAAATAAACGACGAGTATCATTGGAACGTCATTTGGCAGTTTATTCCCAAATACTGGAGCTAGTACGTAGATCTCGAAAGAAATCAACTCGAAGATTCTACACGAGGAAGAACTTCTAAAACTAATCCAATCAGAAAAAGTTGTACTTCGTTTGGCGCCGTCATCTCGGTGAGGAGACGGTTTGTCCCTCTTAACCATTAAATCAGTTTTAGAACCAACAAAAAGAACCGAAGTCCTGTTTCATTATTCCACGATGAGCTATTCAAGCAAGCGCTTGTATTGAGCACTCTGATTTATTCAAAGTAAACCTGCTGGCAGTTGAAGGGCAAACCCAACCTCAAATGAGTCGAATAATGCCTGGCTTAATCTTTTACTTGAGCATATCGCGCTGACAAAATCAATCAGGTATTACGCAGACTGGAAGTCTAGCGAGAAATTACTGCCAGCACTAGTATAAGTTCAGATGCGAGACTTCCTGACTGGTGTTCGACAAGTCTTATTCTCGTAAACTGCTCCCACACAACAACGATCGATATTGCAACATCATTAAAGTAATGCAGAAGAGATGCATTTAGAGAAAACGAAGCCCTCCACTAGTGAACACGACGCCTCGACGCCGTGACCTACATAGATTCAGGAATCGCCGCTGCGATGATCAGAACACGGAAACCGAGCACGCCACCACAAGCAAGTATCATTTGGGAAGACTAAGCCTTAGCCTAGCCGACCGACCCGATAGTACACATGTGACTACTCGCCACACACATACCACCGCTCAGACGACTGCCGACCGCCAGTACTCACGCACTCAGCACGACTGCTTCCCTCCTGACATATATTACTCTTCTTGTGTGTGTAGAATTGCGGCGACCGGGTGCTACCCGACTACGCGGGTCGACTACGCGGGCAGACGCGACACTTGTTCATTGTTGAGTTTGAAATAGTGACTAAAGGAGGGAAACGGCTACCATTTCCAAAGAAAGGCAGCAGACGCGACACTTGTTCATTGTTGAGTTTGAAATAGTGACTAAAGGAGGGAAACGGCTACCATTTCCAAAGAAAGCAGCAGACGCGACACTTATTCATTGTTGAGTTTAAGATAGTGACTAAAGGAGGGAAACGGCTACCATTTCCAAAGAAAGCAGCAGACGCGACACTTATTAATTGTTGAGTTTGAGATAGTGACTAAAGGAGGGAAACGGCTACCATTTCCAAGAAAGGCAGCAGACGCGACAAACTCAACAATGAATAAGTGTCGCGTCTGCTGCTTTCTTTGGAAATGGTAGCCGTTTCCCTCCTTTAGTCGCTATTTCAAACTCAACAATGAACAAGTGTCGCGTCTGCTGCCTTTCTTGGAAATGGTAGCCGTTTCCCTCCTTTAGTCACTATCTTAAACTCAACAATTAATAAGTGTCGCGTCTGCTGCTTTCTTTGGAAATGGTAGCCGTTTCCCTCCTTTAGTCACTATCTTAAACTCAACAATGAATAAGTGTCGCGTCTGCTGCTTTCTTTGGAAATGGTAGCCGTTGATAGTGACTAAAGGAGGGAAACGGCTACCATTTCCAAGAAAGGCAGCAGACGCGACACTTGTTCATTGTTGAGTTTGAAATAGCGACTAAAGGAGGGAAACGGCTACCATTTCCAAAGAAAGCAGCAGACGCAACACTTATTCATTGTTGAGTTTGTCGCGTCTGCTGCCTTTCTTGGAAATGGTAGCCGTTTCCCTCCTTTAGTCACTATCTCAAACTCAACAATGAACCGCTCGCAGAATCAATCAGACATTACGCAGACTAAAAGTCTGGCGAGGAGTTTTCGCCAGTACTAGTACTCTCCATAATATTTTGCACCTATGAAAATAAATACAGATGCGAAATTTCCTGACTAGTGTTCAAAAAGTCTATGTCTCGTAAACCTCTTCCACACAACAACGATCGACAATGCAACAAAAGTAATGCAGTAGAGATGCATTTAGAAAAAAACCAAACCCTCCACCAGCGATCACGACGCCTCGACGCCGCGACCTACATAGATTCCGAAATTGCACCACACTACCTCCACCAGCATACACTACCTCCACGCCAGACACTTCCCCCGCGCCAGACACTACCTCCACGCCAGACACTTCCCCCGCGCCAGACACTACCTCCACGCCAGACACGACCCACTCGACCCGACACGACCCACTCGACCCGACACGACCCACTCGACCGAGCAACTGTCGCGCTGCCCGCTGCCGACACACACAGACCCGCGTAGTCGGGTAGCACCCGGTCGCCGCAATTCTACACACACAAGAAGAGTAATATATGTCAGGAGGGAAGCAGTCGTGCTGAGTGCGTGAGTACTGGCGGTCGGCAGTCGTCTGAGCGGTGGTATGTGTGTGGCGAGTAGTCACATGTGTACTATCGGGTCGGTCGGCTAGGCTAAGGCTTAGTCTTCCCAAATGATACTTGCTTGTGGTGGCGTGCTCGGTTTCCGTGTTCTGATCATCGCAGCGGCGATTCCTGAATCTATGTAGGTCACGGCGTCGAGGCGTCGTGTTCACTAGTGGAGGGCTTCGTTTTCTCTAAATGCATCTCTTCTGCATTACTTTAATGATGTTGCAATATCGATCGTTGTTGTGTGGGAGCAGTTTACGAGAATAAGACTTGTCGAACACCAGTCAGGAAGTCTCGCATCTGAACTTATACTAGTGCTGGCAGTAATTTCTCGCTAGACTTCCAGTCTGCGTAATACCTGATTGATTTTGTCAGCGCGATATGCTCAAGTAAAAGATTAAGCCAGGCTTTATTCGACTCATTTGAGGTTGGGTTTGCCCTTCAACTGCCAGCAGGTTTACTTTGAATAAATCAGAGTGCTCAATACAAGCGCTTGCTTGAATAGCTCATCGTGGAATAATGAAACAGGACTTCGGTTCTTTTTGTTGGTTCTAAAACTGATTTAATGGTTAAGAGGGACAAACCGGGGGCTTTCGTATCATTACAGATGTGAAATTCGTGGAGCGTAGTGAGACGCCCAACAGCGAAAGCATTTGCCGAGAATGCCTTCATTAATCAAGAACGAAAGTCAGAGGTTTGAAGGCGATTAGATACCGCCCTAGTACTGACCGTAAATGATGCTATCTCGCGATTCGAAGGGTTTTTTGTATCATGGTTGCAAAGCTGAAACTTATATAAATTGACGGAAGAGCACCACAAGGCGTGAAGCTTGTGTCTGTATCGACATCCCCCGTTTTGTTTGGTGGCTTTATGCATCCAGACGACTTCACGGTCGTCGTTGTTGATAGTCTTAATGATTGTTGTCTCCTCACCGAGATGACGGCGCCAAACGAAGCACAACTTTTTCTGATTGGATTAGTTTTAGAAGTTCTTCCTCGTGTAGAATCTTCGAGTTGATTTCTTTCGAGATCTACGTACTAGCTCCAGTATTTGGGAATAAACTGCCAAATGACGTTCCAATGATACTCGTCGTTTATTTTTAAAAACTCATACTTTGTAACCCGATTTGTCGCCAATAGCAAGTCGAATTATAAAGTGTTGGCTGTTCCTATGATTTTCCAAAAATGATAGGAAGAGCCCCTACATTCAATTCCTTGTCTTCCAATTATGTCCTTATCTGTCCAAGAAGCACATAGAAATAATTTTGATTGACAGGTAATAAAAATGGCACAACAAACGGGCCCAAAGGCTAAGATTACGTCCATCATTGGACATGCTATTGTTGAGCACTACGCTCTCTACAACGTAAAATATGCCGACGGAGGCGAAGACGTCAAAATGGAATCAGAAATTCCAGTATGTCCACAACTTAAGTGACATGAATTTTGCTTATTCTTGCTTCTCAGGAAGCTTCCAAGATGTTGGATCGTTACAAGCAAAAGCATGATCCGCAGACGCTCTCTGCCAACGATGTCTACGTTGTGGAGAAGATTCTAAATCATCACAAGGTCGGCGGAAAGATTCTCTTTCTTGTGAAGTGGGCTGGATATGAGGATCCCATCTGGAATACGGAGATGGGCAGAGAGGATCTGAAGGTGAGTTTTGCGAATGAAACGTATTGCTTATACAAATTTTTTTTCAGAATTCGGAACTGCTCGTTCGGGAGTATCTCTTGACATTGGAGAAACCGAAGAAGAAGACTCCAGTCAAGAGAGGGCGAGGCGGTCAGAAGGCGAAGAAAGCTGCCGCAGCTGAATCGTCAACGTCTTCTGATTCTGATGGTCCAGGACCTTCCAACAGGCTTCCACGTGAAAACGGTCTGATGAAGAATGAGAAGGAGGAGGATTCTGGTGCAGCGGAACGTGGTGGATTCGAGAAGGAAGATGAAGAAGAAGAGGGAATGGGTGTTGAGAAGGAGGAGGATGTGGTTGAGCCGATTGTGGAACTGGCGGACAGCGATGGAGAAGTGATGGAGGAGGAGCGTTTTGTTGAAAACGCGGAGAACGACGACGATGGTGTGGAGGGGATGGGTAAGTTTAAAATGGTATTTGTCTCATGATTATAGTTATTCACTGCAGACGAAGCTCCGAACTTCTGGGCTTACGCTGCTGCTGCAGCTGAACACCATCTCCACCAGATGCAAGAACTCCAGTTCCGCATGGAGTACGCTGATCGATTCATGTAAGTTTTTTTTTCAATTGTTCATTTGGGCTTATAGAAATTTGTGTAAAAATTAATCTTACTTTCAGGCGTGAGTTCGGTGTTGCACCGCAGCAGTATCCGCAGTTCAACCCGGAAGACCGCCGTCCAGTTGCTCTCGTTCCACCACAAGAAGGACCCATCGTCGAGTTCCCAGATGACGAGTAATGCTTATGCTTTGTCTCGATTCTCATGATTTGTACTATTGTTTTGCCGTGATCTTAATTTTTTTTATAGTCTTCTTTTTTGAATATCATTACGATCTCTTTACTTGTTCTTCATCAATAATTTTTGTTTTCATAAAGACACGAGCTTATTATCTGTCCCGATTGTTATTGTTTCTCTTGGTTTCTCATCCAAGGTACAGTATCTGATACTGCAGTTATCTGACTGCGATCTGTTGAGACTATCCTTTGATTGAAGTCTTTTATTCCATTTTTCTCTGAAAGTACATTTACTGTTGAATATTTTGGAAAAACTGAGCTTGACACTATTTTGCCGCGAGGATAAAGAAAATATCAGCAACAAATCCACTCTCAGAATATCTAAAAAATCAGCAGATCGTGTAAAAATCTCAACCAACTAGTGCCTGTCTATTTGTGTACATTGGCCATCTGAACTACACGACCGCCAAAAACCTTTTGCGGAGGTAATTACAAACAAAGGTATGATTATTTCTTCAAAATCTCGAGTGAATTCGTGCTGGGTTTTGAGCAAATCATCAAATCGAATGCAGTAGCTCTGCATCTTCGAAGTCACACTTTTACCTCCTAAAAGTATTTCTTCTGAATGCATCTTTTCTGCATTACTTCAATGTTGTTGCATTATCTGTCGTTGTTGTATGGGAGCGGTTTACGAGAATAAGACTTGTCGAATACTAGTCAGGAAGTCTCGAATTTGTATTCATATACGTAGGTGCGAAATGGAATACTAGTGCTGACAAAAATTTCTCGCTAGACTTCTAGTCTGCGTAAAACCTGATTGATTCTGTCAACGCGATATGCTCAAGAAAAAGATTAAGCCATGCATGCTTTGATTCATAAATAAAATTGCGTACTGTCAATTAAAGCACGTATCCCCTTATTCGGAACTGCAGAAGAATAAGAGTTCGACTCCGGAGAGGGAGCCTTAGAAACTACTACCACGTTCAATGAAGGCAGCAGGAGCGAAACTTATCCATTGTTGAATATGAGATAGTGACAGAATATAGGAAGACTCATCTTTTTAGATGAGTTATTTCAATGAGTTAAATACGAATGATAGCAAGGAGAGGGCAATTCTGGTGTCAATAGCCACGGTGATTCCAGCTCTCTCAGTGTATCTTGTAGTCGTTGAGGTTGAAAAGCTCTCGCAAAGAATATAGGAATAAGCTGCCAAATAAGGTTCCAATGATACTCGTCGTTTATTATTGAATAATTGAATTTTATTACCCGATTTGTTGCAGGTAACAAAAATAAACAAAAGCCCTTTCTCGATATGGTAGTTGGTGGTGACTTTAAGATGTCTCGGTCACACCATGTGATTACCTGCATCAAATCTCTAAAGTTATAAAAACCCTCCGAACCGCTAGATGGCATCGTTTACGGTCAGAACTAGGGCGGTATTTAATTGCCTTCAAACCTCTTAATTGCCTTCAAACCTCCGACATTCTTGACAAATATTTTCGCTGTTCGGCGTCTCACTACGGTCCACAAATTTCACCTCTCGCGTAATGATACGAATGCCCCCCGATTGTCCCTCTTAACTATTAAATCAGTTTCAGAATCAACAAAAAGAACTGAAGTCCTGTTTCATTATTTTGAAAAAAAAAATCCTAAAACCTACAGAACCTGTACTCGAGAGTACAGGTTCTGTAGGTTTAACTTTAGAGTTTTGATGCAGGTATTAAATCAAAGCATGCATGTCTTAATCTGTTACTTGAGCATAACACGCTGACAGGATCAATCAGGTATTACGCAGACTAGAAGTATGGCGAGAAGCTTTTGCCAGCACTAGTATTTCATTTTGCGCCTATATAAATACAGATGCGAGACTCCCTGACTAGTGTTCGACAAGTCCTATCCTCGTAAACCGCTCCCACA
The DNA here is from genome assembly GCA_963932045.1 of Caenorhabditis sinica. Lineage (NCBI taxonomy): Eukaryota > Metazoa > Nematoda > Chromadorea > Rhabditida > Rhabditidae > Caenorhabditis > Caenorhabditis sinica. The sequence continues at coordinate 28,130,244 of OZ009938.1, forward strand.
CAACAACGATCGATAATGCAACAACATTAAAGTAATGCAGTAGAGATCCACAAAATATCCTTAACATTACAGTGATTCCAAATGATCCCACAAAATATCCTTAACATTGCAGTGATTCGACCCCACAACCAAAGTAGTAGATCGTTGCAAGAGTGTACGTGGAGGAGGTTAAATTTCCCTAACAATTGTGAGTACTCGTTGACCTCGGGACGTCTTCTGAGTCTCCAACGTTATCTGACGTCTTCAAAAATGGAATATCCGGATTTCCCGTGTTTTTTCACCCTAGACCACTTCATTATTTGAAAATTTCAAAAAAATTTCTCAGAAGACGTCGCGTCTTCTGAAGCCGCAACGTCATCTGACGTATTCAAAAAAATAATATTCAGATTCCTCGTGTTTTTTTACCCTAGAAAACTTCAAAATTCAAAAATTTTTAAAAATTTTTTAGAAGACGTCACGTCTTCTGAATCCCCAACGTCATCTGATGTCTTCAAAAATAAAAAATTTGGATTCTCCGTGTTTTTTTACCCTTGATAACTTCAAAATTCAAAAATTTTAAAAATTTTTTCAGAAGACGTCACGTCTTCTGAATCCCCAACGTCATCTGACGTCTTCAAAAATAAAAAATTCGAATTCTCCGTGATTTTTTACCCCAGGGAAGATGTTTTCTGGCAGCAAAACTCATGTCGAGAAAATTGAGAAAATTTGTTAGGGACTTCTGTCCCTAACAATTCTAAGTGCTCGCTGCCCGCTGCCGACACACACAGACCCGCGTAGTTAGGCAACAGGCGGTCCCCGAAATTCTACACACACAAGAAAAGTAGTATATGTAGGGAGGAGAGTGACTGTGTGGCACAAGTCAAAGTGGAGCATTTTGAATGCGCAAAAGGTCTTTCTAGGCCAAAATTTTGCGTAGAATCCGAATTTGCACTTGGTTTTTGTGTATCTCTACTCCGGACACCATTAGGACTGACAGATTGAAAGCTCTTACTCCATTTGGTGGTTGGTGGTGCATGGCCGTAATTGGTTGTTGGAGTGATTTGTCTGGTTTACTCCGATTATGGTGGCTGTATGCATCAAGACGACTAACTGGTTGTCGTTGGTGATAGTCTTAATGATCGAATATTCTCGAGAGATTAGCTATATAGTCTCAAGAGAGTGCGTTTTATATTCGGCGCCAAAAGTTTTCTTGATTTGGATAAGTACAGTGCTACTTTAATGAGAAACAAGGTGACTGGGCTGAATTTCTCTACATTATGGTGACATGTGCTAGCTGTGTGCAAATTTTCACATTTTCATGCCTTACTTGCACTTTAAAACCCGACATTGTCGCCAGTGGCAAATCGGATTGTAAAGTTTTGGCCGTTCCTATGATTTTTCCAAAATGATAGGAAGAGCCCCCCTCTTTCATAACTTTTCAATTCTTCCAGTTTCATTTTGAAAGGTGTTGATGCGGACAACAATTTTTCTGTTTCAGAAACATGGCACCGTTGACCAACCATCCCATCCAAGTCAAACTTGTCTCGTTCAACCCAGACAAATACGTGAGTTTCCAACAAACTTGGTTAAACCTAAAACAAATTATTTTAGATCAAGACCGATCCAACTGAATCGAAGTACTTTATGCTCAAGATCACAAACAACGAGCCAACTACTGTGATTGTGAAGATGTCCTTCCCCAAAGTGACGTTGGTGAAGTGCAAGACTCGGATGATGACTGTTGGATCTCGCGAAACTGTCGAAATGGAGATCAAGATGAAAGCATTCGACATCTCCATCGGTCCGCAGTTCTTGAAGTGAGTTCTTCGATGGTTACGAAATGTAGTTTGTTTATTTTCCAGGTTCAAGATCAAAGTAGTCGGGATTCGCGATCTTGATGACTGTGATCGTCCGACGGTTGAGGAGCTTTGGGATGCGTACAGAGAGAATCACGAGATGTTTGACGATTGGACCAACTCCTGCATCCACACGAAGCTGATTTATGTGGTGTATAAGGGGATGAATAAGAAGAATTGGTGGAAGAAGGACGGAAAGAATCCGGTGGTAAGTTGAAGTTTTTTGTCATATAAACATTCAATATTTGCAGACTTGGGGAATCGCTAAGGAGCATCTCCCAGAAGCCGCCGGAGAGGGAGCCGCTCAATAGATGTTCGATGCTTATGATCTGTACAATTTCGTTTTTGCCGTGTTCTTTGCTTTTCTTTTCAATCATTTATTTTCATTATTCTTATGATCTCTTTTTTATTCTTCTTTATTAATTTTGGTTTTATAAAAGACACGAGCGTTTTAGTTTTAGTCATTCACAAATCTTGGTTTCTTATCCAAGGTACAGTATCTGATACTGCGGTCATATGACTGCGATCTGTTGAGACTATCCTTTGATTGAAGTCCTATTTTTTTCTTTTTTCTGAAAGCTTATGTACTGCTGAATATACATATAAGGGAAACTGAGCTTGTCACTATGTTTTATGCAGAATGTCCGCTTTTGTACTTCCATAGGTAAAATTGAAAAATTGTGCCGCACAACAACTTACACTCTGAGCTTAGCAGACCAACATGCAGCCATCTGAACAACGAGTAATGTTATGATTTCTTTTCAGAATCCCCTTTTGTTATTATTTATTCTGGTTTCTTATCTAAGGTATAGTATCTAATACTGCGGTCATATGACTGCGATCTGTTGAGACTATCCTTTGATTATAGTCTTTTTTCCATTTTTTCTCTAAAAGTTCCTAAACATCTCATCTTCTTGATAGAGGATCTGTGTATATTATTATAATTAACTATTATTCGAGTTTGAAGGCTATTGATACCATTAAAAATGACAAATACTCTGTTCTAGCAGGTCTTGGATGTACGCAATAACATCTTCTCCCAGCTCCTTTTACATATTCAACAAATGAACATTTCGAAAAAAAAACGACAAAAAAAACTTCAATCAAAGGATAGTCTCAACAGATTGCAGTCATATGACCGCAGTATCAGATACTGTAACTTGGATAACATACCAAGATTTGAAACTATGGAAAAGATTAGTTAATAAACTTGTGTCTTTATAATTAAATTTAATCAATAACAAACAAAAAAGAGATCAAAAATGGAATTAAAGATCACGGCAAAACAACAAATATTACAGATCATAATAACAGAGCCTACTCCTCTTCGTCCTCCGGCTCTTCGACATATGGTTCATGCTCTGGAGGAACAAGAGCGACCGGCCCCTCGGGATCGTAAGCAGGGATGTAGAGCGGCGGGAATCCGAAGGTGATCCTGAAAATAGATAAGTTATTTGTAGAACCTGTAATACAAGTCACGAGAAACGTAAAATAAAAACTTACAAAAAACGAGTCGCGTACTCCATCTCATGCTGGAGCACGTGGTACTGATGCCAGCGATGGTTCCAGAGACGGATTCTTCTGCGCTCTTCTCCCTGGGCATGAGCCACATTCGCATCAACATCTGCTGAAATATAAGACTATGATAATCAGAATTTCTACTGCTTTGAACTTACCCTCGTCTTCTCCATCATCGTCTGGATGCTCCACGATCGGCCCCTCTCCATCAGCCTCTCCCTCGTCATCATCGTCATCATGATCCGGCATCATCTCCAATCCACCATCACTTCCGTCTTCATCATCATCCCTTTGCTCATCCTCCACCATCTCCTCGTCCTCATCTCCAGCCGATTCTCCCATTCCTTCTTCATCACTATCTCCAGATTCACTCTCTTTGTCATCCGAATCACGAGCTCTCTTGGAAGTAGTTGGTTTGCCCGCATCACGATATCCGTTTTGTGCATCACCGGCATCAGAATCAGAAGACGTCGATTCAGAGTCCGAAGACGATTCCTCATCTTTGGCTCTTCTGACTGTCTGATTCTTACGACCTCTCGTGATGCGATTCTTCTTCTTCGGCTTCTCCAAACGTGCAACATAGTCCTGAATCGCCTGTTTCGAATCCTGAAAGGACCATTTCACTATTAGAGAATACTAGTCATGGCACTTGCCTTCAGATCGGAACGAGCCAACTCGGTGTGCCAGACCGGGTTTTCGTATCCGCTCCATTGGACCAGAAACAGTGTTTTGGCTCCGACTTTTCTGTGATTTAGAATACTCTCCACCGCATAGACGCCGGTGTTTGAAAGATTCTGGGGGTCAACATCTTGTTTATAACGATCCAGCAGCTTTTTGGCTCCCTGGAAAATAGATAACTTTGGAATCAATAATGTTATTATCATCAACATACAACGATATCGTATTCCAGACGAACACTTTCCGAGCCATCCGAGTGCTTCAGATTATACATCGCGTACTCCTCAACGACGGCGTGACCACGGATTTCAACGATTTTCTGCATTTTAGCCTGTTGTTGTGCCATCTTTATTACCTGTAAATCAAACTGTTGTGGTTTTTGTACTCAGGTTTGAAAGAGCAATAAAAGTGAGGTACAACGAGGATCAAAAAGGCCTTTGAAAATGCAAAAATATGCCGAAACCCTTGAAAACCAATAACACACAGCTAGCACATGTCACGATAATATAGAGAAATTCAGCCCAGTCACTTTGTTTCTCATTGAAGTAACACTGTACTTATCCAATCAATAAAAGTTTTGGCACCGAGTATAAAGTGTACTCTCTTGAGAATACTCGGTCATTAAGACTATCACCAACGAGGACCAGTAAGTCGTTGATGCATAAAGCCACCAAAATCAAAAAACTTTTCAATCTGTCAGTCCTTATGGTGTCCTGACCGGGTGTGTTTTCCCGTGTTGAGTCAAATTAAGCCGCAAGCTCCACGCTCTGTGGTGCCCTTCCGTCAATTTCTTTAAGTTTCAGCTTTGCAACCATACTACTCGGTACCGGAAATTGTTTGCTTCACGGCAAGAAAGTAGTCGATAAATCGATTCGGAGTAGAGATACACAAAAACCGAATGCAAATTCGGATTCCACACGAAATTTTGGCCTAGAATGAACTTTTGGGTACTCAAATTGCTCTACTTTGATTTGTGCCACACAGCCACTCTCCTCCTTACATATTACTCTTCTTGTGTGTGTGGAAGTTTGGGGACCGCCTGCTGCCTGACTACGCGGGTCTGTGTGTGTCGGCAGCGGGCAGCGAGCACTTAGAATTTTCAGGGACAGAAGGAATCTCAATACTCTCGACATGAATTTTGCTGCCAGAAAAGATCTGCCCTGGGGTAAAAAATCACGGAGAATCCGAATTTTCTATTTTTGAATACGTCAGATGACGTTACGGCTTCAGAAGACGTGACGTCTTCTGGAAATTTTTGAAAATTTTTGAATTTTAAAGTAATCAAAGGTAAAAAACACGAGGAATCTGGATGTTCTGTCTTCGAAGACGTCAGATGACGTTGCGGAGACTCGTTAATTTGGGCTCTGTATGATTTAACGGGTTCATAGGGAATAAACGGGTTCATAAAGAATTAACGGGTTCATAGTGAATTAACGGGTTCTTAGTGAATTAACGGGTTCATAAAGTGTTTTGCGCAATGTTATTGTCATTCAACCTTGTTTCAACTAAGAAGTCATAGTTTTTCAATTTCAACTCATTTTCTTTAACCTTTTGGATTTTCGTTTTTTTTTTCGATTTATAATACAAACTTTTGGAGAGTTCTATCCGGCTGAGTTTAGATAACATGCACGGAAAGATCGTAAGACGGCGTATATGATGAATTGGCGGCAGATCAGGGAGTGGTCGGAGAAATAGTACCTGGCTAGAGCGTATAACAGCGGAATGTTTTGTTTTTCCCCGAAGATGTGAGACGAGGAGTCCAAATTGCGGGGGAGTATTACTGGAGTGTGAGCCATGCATTCTTTGGGTTCTGCCGCAGAAGTGGAAGCTGTAGCCAAAGCATCAGAAGATCATTTGTATCCGAATCAGTCAAAGCTCGGATGACAGATGTCATCAATTAGAAGACATCAGTAGCCGAGATAGCAAAGAACGTCATCGCCACGCCATGAGACCAAAGCAGAAGACATCGCAACATCATCAAGCGGAGCAATTCTAAAATTTTTTTGAGTCACTCACCAACGGAGAGCAGGTCATGCTAAGCCATAAAATTGATCTTTAACTGACAGACAAGAGACAGCTTCAACAGATTATCTTGTTTGGGTTGAGTGAAGATCGGAGTTTGAAAGATTGTGGACACGGTAGTCGCCCAGTTGGGAACCATGGAGAATGAAAGATAAATTTGTTGTCTATGGTGTCTGAAAATCTCGGGAGACTGACAAAGACCATGATTGCAGCCGTGAGTTCCATGGTATTCTGTTCTGAGTACCATCATTAGAATTACAATATTGAGTACCACTATTATCAACATTTATTTGATAAGAGGTAAAAAAAACCTTCATGTGATAACTTCGATTGCTACTTATGATCAGCCAGCAATCGCCGACTCGTAATGACCAAGCTCATGTGGATATGGTCCACAAGAGACAGGTCATCTGGATTTCGAGGAAGGAATCGTGGAGAAAACCGGAGAAGAAAACGGTTGGAACAGGACAGTTTCCACTTGGTTCTTCATAAACGTGATCCAAGCAGCGGAGATCAGAATAGATCGGAAGATCCAAGAAAAATATTGAGTTTATATACTTGTGATATGTGTCTCACCATATCTTGCTCCTTCTTTTTCAACATTTTCTTTTGCTATATGTATGTAAATCTTTCTGTCATATCACTTCTGTTCAGCTTTTGTACGAAAATCCAAAAGGTTAAAGAAAATGAGTTGAAATTGAAAAACTATGACTTCTTAGTTGAAACAAGGTTGAATGACAATAACATTGCGCAAAACACTTTGTGAACCCGTTAATTCACTAAGATCCCGTTAATTCACTATGAACCCGTTAATTCTTTATGAACCCGTTTATTCCCTATGAACCCGTTAAATCATACAGAGCCTTAATTTGCAGTGTCCTCAAACAATCACAGTGGAGGTTCCTAACCTTGCAGGCTGTTCATAGCTGGTGGAATGATTTGATTGGTTTAATTCTCAGTTTTGCATAGCTGTTCTTAGCTGGTGGCCTAAGTTCTGTGGATGGCAAATCTTCCAAATCGCTTAAGTTTCGTGGATGGCACACAAATCCCAGATTGCATGAGACTGATAAATGGCATACAAAGTACTCATTGACCACAGGTCGTCTTCTGAGTCTTTAACGAAGACAGAACATCCAGATTCCTCGTGTTTTTTTACCCTTGATTACTTCAAAATTCAAAAATTTTCGAAAATTTTCAGAAGACGTCACGTCTTCTGAATCCCCAGCATCATCTGTTGTCTCCAAAAATAAAATATTCAAATTCCTCGTGTTTTTTTACCCTAGAAAACTTCAAAATTCAAAAATTTTTAAAAATTTTTTAGAAGACGTCACGTCTTCTGAATCCCCAACGTCATCTGATGTCTTCAAAAATAAAAAATTTGGATTCTCCGTGTTTTTTTACCCTTGATAACTTCAAAATTCAAAAATTTTAAAAAATTTTTCAGAAGACGTCACGTCTTCTGAATCCCCAACGTCATCTGACGTCTTCAAAAATAAAAAATTCGAATTCTCCGTGATTTTTTACCCCAGGGAAGATGTTTTCTGGCAGCAAAACTCATGTCGAGAAAATTGAGAAAATTTGTTAGGGACTTCTGTCCCTAACAATTCTAAGTGCTCGCTGCCCGCTGCCGACACACACAGACCCGCGTAGTTAGGCAACAGGCGCTTCAAAAACTTCAAAATTCGAAAATTTTCAGAAATTTTCAAAATTTTCCTGAAGACGTCACGTCTTCTGAATCCCCAACGTCATCTGACGTATTCAAAAAAAGAATATTCAGATTCCTCGTGTTTTTTTACCCTAGATAACTTCAAAATTCAAAAATTTTCAAAAATTTTCGAAAATTTTCAGATGACGTCACGTCTTCTGAATCCTCAACGTCATCTGACGTCTTCAAAAATAAAAAATTCGGATTCTCCGTGGTTTTTTACCCCAGGGCAGATGTTCTCTGGCAGCAAAACTCATGTCGAGAGAATTGAGATTCCTTCTGTCCCTAACAATTCTAAGTGCTCGCTGCCCGCTGCCGACACCAACAGACCCGCGTAGTCGGGCAGCAGGCGGTCCCCGAATTTCTACACACACAAGAAGAGTATTATATGTAGGGAGGAAAGTGACTGTGTGGCACAAGTCAAAGTGGAGCATTTTGAATGCGTAAAAGGTCTTTCTAGGCCAAAATTTTGCGTAAAATCCGAATTTGCACTTGTTTTTGGTGTATCTTTACTCCGAAACGGTTTATCGACTTTTTCCTTGTCGAGAAGCTATCCAGAAACGAAAGTCTTTCGGTTCCGGGGGTAGTAAGGTTGCAAAGCTGAAACTTAAAGAAATTGACGGAAGGGCACCACAAGGCGTGGAGCTTGCGGCTCAACTTGACTCAACACAGAAAAACTTACCCGGCCCGGACACCTTTTGGACTGACATATTGAAATTTCTTTTTCGATTTGGTGGCTGGTGGTGCATGTCCGTTCTTAGTTGGTGGGACCCCCGTTTGTTTGGTGGCTTTATGCATCAAGACAACTTCACGGTCGTCGTTGGTGATAGTCTTAATGATTGTTGTCTCCTCACCGAGATGACGGCGCCAAACTAAGCACAACTTTTTCTGATTGGATTAGTTCCAAAAGTTCTTCCTCGTGGAGAATCTTTGAGTTGAGTTCTTTCGAGATCTCGATAACACGAACTAGCTTCAGTATTCAGGAATAAACTGCCAAATGACGTTTCAATGATACTCGTCGTTTATTTTTGAATACTTACACTTTTTAACCCGACTTGTCGCCAATAGCAAGTCGAATTATAAAGTGATTGGCTGTTCCTATGATTTTCCAAAAATGATAGGAAGAGCCCTCATTTTCAATCGCTTCTCTTCCAATTATGTCCTTATCTGCCCAAGTAATTCATGAACAAGTCTGTTTTACAGACAACGTCCGCGATGATCGCAAATTCGCTTATTGGCGGCCACTATCGTGTTATCGATGTTCTCGGAAGCGGAACGTACGGCGACGTGTACAAGGTGCAGGACATCACAGATGGTGGAAGAATGAAAGCGGTGAAGACGGTGAAGTTGGATGAAGGAACTGAGGAAGAAGTGATGACGGAGGTGAATATCCTACACAAGTTGGATCCTGTGGACGGAGTGGTGAAAGTGCTGGATCTGTTTTATTTGAACGAGAAGCTCGCCATTGGTAAGATTGTGCTATTGTTGCATATATTACAAAAAACATGTTTCAGTCCAGGAGATTCTCCTCTCGGACTTGCACGACCTGGCTGATGCTTCAATGTTCTCTCCAGCACTGACTGCGAAAACAGGGATGAAGTTGATGCAGATCATCAAAGCAGTTCATGGATTCGGGATTCTCCACCGTGACATCAAGATGGCGAACATCATGGTGTCC
>OZ009938.1:31252179-31269679 GCA_963932045.1 Caenorhabditis sinica
CAATTCTATTGATAAATCAAATTATGCATTTTCCAATCTTCTCATTGAGCATTCTCTCTGTGTTTGCCTTAGTGTGGTCCCGCTCCGCTAGCAAGAAAATGAGGTCACTGGAAAAAATACTCGAACAGAAGATGAAAAGAAGAAAGAGATAAAAACTTCCCTTTCACACTTCCGCGGCGTTGATTTTTATATCGCCAGCGACGAGCAACGCTGATTATATGCATGAGATTGGAATGTCCGGTGAGCATGTTGTTTGGGAACAATATATTAGGCATTTTAACAAATTTCGTGGTGCAATAAAGGTTTTTAACTGTACCTGCTCTTTTTTAGTTTCAACTAAAAACGGAAACACCTTCGAATTCGAAAAAAAAAAAATAAAGATCTAACTCCGGCTCCGCCCTCTCTGACTCACATTCAGTAGAAAACAGCATCAAAATTCTTACTGTATACTGTATTACTGTACTACTGCACTACAATTTCGCTGGCACAACAAATCCTTGTCAGTATTTCCATAATAAGACTGACTAGAAGATTAAAGGAAATATAGAAGTTTAAAGCAAACGAGAAGCAATTTTTTTGTAATTAGACTAATCCGTAGCAGCATTATTTGGAACACATTCCAGTTTTTTCTTCTTATTCGGTCCCCCACATTATCTTTCCATGCCACAATACCTACAACATTAAAAATCAACACATAAACAATCTTTCCTGGAGCTTGATTCTCCACAGCACCCGGTTGGCTGGCAAAGTGCTACTAAGTACCTCAATATTGTGCACCTCTCTAGCAATTCAGATGTAATCTATGGTTGATGGTGTTATTGAAAACAATGAACACTGTATTTACGAGTTAATGTCATTATTCTTAAAAAGTGCCATATACACAGAACTAGTGTTATACTGAATCGTCAAGTTATGAGACAGGTGTCGTCCATAGAGTGACAGATATATATATATATATATATATATATATATATATATATATATATATATATATATATATATATATATATATATATATATATATATATATATCTGACTGTCAATAGAAGTCAAACCGTTTCTGGAAAGGTGGTGTATTTTGTAGGTTGCGACCAAAACGCCTTTGTTTCAAAATATTCTCAAAAAGCAGGTCGAAATTTTCAATGTGCAGGGAACAGGACGGAGACTTTTTTGAGACTTAAAAATACACCACCTTTCTAGAATCGTTTGCCCGCATCGATACATGTCAAACACTCATATTCGAAAATTCATCACACTCGCTTTTTAATGCTTTCATTTCTTTAAAACTTTTGAATAACACAAAATTAGGAAAATTTTTGGTTTTACGTTGCATGTCAGCTCAGTTATTACCCTAACAGTGTCTTCGCCCTAAAAAGCAGAATTAGTGAGAATGTCTTCAAACTTTTTCGCCTGCTCCGATTTCCACCAGTTTCATCATTTAAGATTTCTAACCGTTTAGTTGTCCCGATCTGTTGTTCCATGTTTGATTTCAAACATATCATTGTTTGCCTCCAGTTTAAGAGTCAATCTCTGAGAAACTCGATTTGGCCATGGCACACATAATTCAAACTTGTCCAAAAGATTTGATTTTTGGCATAGTGAGTACCTAGGCTTATAGTATTAACAGGCTATAAAAATTTATTGGCTCCGCCCCTTTTGAGCCATATAATATTCGATTAAAATTGAAAAATAAAAATTTTCATTTCTGAAGATAGAGTCAAATCTTTTTAGGGTTGTGTTTCTGACATGTTTTTATGCATTTTCACAGTTGACACCAAATTTCTATCTCTTACGGACCAGGTCGAAAAATTTGATTTTTTGAAAATTTTCAAGAAAATTTGTAGTTTTTTGCATTTTTCACAATGATGAAGTACTACGTTTGAAAATCTAGTTATTTTTTGGATTCCTCGTAAAATTTTACATTGGGAAGGCTATTTGCCAAAAAAGGAGGGGGACCTAACGGGTGCTACAGCTCGAAATACAGAAAATCGCATAAGGGTCCCCCATTATAAAGAAATCAACAAACAAAAACTTTCAAGTGGTCCCCCCTTATGGCACGTTCAAAACGACAAAAAAAGACAAAAAAAGACTGAAAAGATGTTCAAAGTGGGGAAAAATTTGCGTGTTTTTTGTTGTTTTTTTTTGTTGTTTTTTTGCTTTTCTATATACACTGAACCAAATTTCAAATCGTGGATTATTATTGGTTGAATTAGCTTGCTAACTCAAATTTTGCTTTTTGTTTTATTTTTGAGATGGACCAGACCGACGAAGAATCAAGTGAGTTAGATAATAGTTTCGATATGCTTTTTGGTTCTTCCAGAGCTATGGTTGTTGCTGTTGATGGGAGCCCTGATGAAAAAAAATTATTGCTATTATCTGCTAAAAAGAAGAAAAACAGAAGACGGATTGAGAAGAAAAATTTTGTTCAAAACCAGAAGACAACTTTCACTTACTTCAAGAAATTCTGCAAAGGAATAGTGTCGTCCAGCATTGAGTCTTTGGTGAATCAGGTTCAAAATTATTCGATTATAATCAAGAGTTCAGAAACATTTCTTCATTCGCAAATCAGCGATCAAAGCAATTGTTCGTGGGTTGGATACCAATTGTTCGTGGGTTGGATACAATTGTTCGTGGGTTGGATACTTTCTGCTGGTCATAACACAAAAATTGGATCTCTTGAGAAAACTGTGATATTTTTGGAATATGTTTCTGCAGGTGAGATTGTCTGTCAGCATTAAATTTATCTGTTCTTTGAAGGTGAATCATATTGCCGACTCAGTAGAAGATTGGGTATTTCGAAAGGATCTATTTCCTCCATCATCAAAACGGTTGCCACTTCCATCAACGCAAACATTAGAAACATAAATCTGCCGGAAACTTCGGCTCAATGGAGAGCTGTGGAGAATACATTTGTTCGGAAGGGAATGCTTCGAAATCTTGGATGCCTGGACGGCAAACATATAAGGATCAGAGCTCCACCTCTATCGGGCAGTCTTTTCTATAATTACAAAAGTTTCTTCTCATTTGTTCTACTTGCACTTGTTGATGGCGATGGCAGAATTGTTTGGATGGATTTAGGTATACAAAGTTTGAGACGAATATCAGTTTCAAATTCAGGCACTCCTGGAAGTACAAACGACTCTACGATTTTCAATCGTTCTTCTCTGAAACAAATACTAGATTCTGGAGATATTCTGCCTAAACCGACTTACTGGGATAACACCACAATCATGCCTTCGTTTGTTATTGGAGACGGAATTTTTCAACTTTCTACTCGCCTGATGAAGCCATATGGTCGTACACGGTTGACTCCTGAAGAGACCGTTTTCAATAGAGCACTCTCCAACACTCGCGTCAAAGTGGAGCACACTTCAGTTTTGCACTCTCAATGTCAGTTTTGTTCTCACGGCTCGGGAATTCTTTGCTCTGAACTGACGTCCAAAAATTTCATCTCGTGGAAATATTGGAATTGCGGTTCGTAGTCATCCAAACCACTGCCACTCCTCATCCTCATTTTCTCTTTTTCTCCACGATAGTCTCCAAGCATCTGAGCCCATATTTTTTTGAGAGTGAAACCTAAAGCTGGGCACATTTCGATAGTGATAAAAAACAAAAACAACCTCTGTTTACAAGTAAAAATCCCAATCTCTTCTCGAGATCCCACCACAGATTCTGCTTCTCGGTGGCGTTTTTGTAGTCCTTATGGGAGTTATCCCATAGTTGTGGGGAATCCTCGATTTTTGCTAATATCTCCCAAACTTGAGCCATGCGAAGCTAGAAAATTATTTTCGTGTTGTGTCAAAATCCACCAAATCATACCTTCTTATCATACTTGTCTCCTGGTTCCATCGAAATCTTCGTTGTTTTTTTGCTGATCCGGGCGATAGGGCTTCCTAGGAGTAAAAGTAGTGTGTATATTTGAGAGCATTCAAGAGACGATGTCCCAGAAAGCCAATTTCGGCATGTAACATATCCCCCAAACTTATCCGATCGGGCTGATTTTTGGTATGGTGGGTACTTGGGGTGATGTTAGTAAAATACAGTATTTGAAATTAGGCTCCGCCCCTTTCTGGAAAATTAGTACATCTAGATGGTGCAAAAATGGAAATTTTTCTTTTTGGAGATAGAGTCGTAATCTTTTCAGAATTGTGTTTTTGGCATGTTATTGATAATTTTTTGTGTTGACTGTTAAGTTCCAGCTCAGATGCATCCTATAGAAATTTTACGTTTTTTAATAATTTTTCCAATTTTTCAGATAAATCCTGATTTTTCATCATATTGAAGTATAGACGGGCAGCAATTTTTCTGTGAAAATAATGATCCGCAGGTATCGTTTTACTATAATAAGTTTTGAATTCTCATTTAAACCAGTGGCTTGAATGGTTTTCCGGTCCTGGAATGAAGTTGGTTCAAAAAATCACAAAATTGATAGGACCAAAAGTGTAGGTTTTTGCCAAATAGCAAACGGGGAGTCAGCACCAACAAACGTTTCGAGCCTTTTTACTTGCCTTTCACTCGTTTTTATATCGAAATAACTCGATTCTGAAGATTTCCAAAATTTGAAATTTTTTCTCAATTTTTTTTCAAAGTTTTTTCATATTCCCCACTTTTTCGGATAATTTTATCGTTACTGGTTTGCGTTTTTTTGTATTTAAGATTTGAAGAATTATGTCTTCTATTAGAATTCCTACAAAAACCCGCCTTTTTTTAGTGGCTTATGTAAGTTTTTGGTCATTTTTGCGCTCTGACCCCCAAAAATCAACGTACCCCCCTCCATGGTGAAAAGTGATGAAAAAATTCATAGTCGCCGAAACGAATGATTTTTGTTGCGTTTGTTTTAGACATCATATTACACATGCTCACTAAGTTTCAAGTCATTCCAAGTAGTTTGAGGTTCGTGGCGTCTCTTGGAAAAGTGCTAGTGGGATCCAATGTTCCAAGAAAGTTTTCTCAGTTATTCATGCACTAAACTGCTTGAAACTTTGTGAGCATGTGTAATATGATGTCTAAAACAAACGCAACAAAAATCATTTGTTTCGGCGACTATGAATTTTTTCATCACTTTTCACCATGGAGGGGGGTACGTTGATTTTTGGGGGTCAGAGCGCAAAAATGACCAAAAACTTACATAAGCTACTGAAAAAAGGCGGGTTTTTGTAGGAATTCTAATAGAAGACATGATTTTTCAAATCTTAAATACAAAAAAACGCAAACCAGTAACGATAAAATTATCCGAAAAAGTGGGAAATATGAAAAAACTTTGAAAAAAAAATTGAGAAAAAATTTCAAATTTTGGAAATCTTCAGAATCGAGTTATTTCGATATAAAAACGAGTGAAAGGCAAGTAAGAAGGCTCGAAACGTTTGTTGGTGTTGACTCCCCGTTTGCTATTTGGCAAAAACCTACACTTTTGGTCCTATCAATTTTGTGATTTTTTGAACCAACTTCATTCCAGGACCGGAAAACCATTCAAGCCACTGGTTTAAATGAGAATTCAAAACTTATTATAGTAAAACGATACTTGCGGATCATTATTTTCACAGAAAAATTGCTGCCCGTCTATACTTCAATATGATGAAAAATCAGGATTTATCTGAAAAATTGGAAAAATTATTAAAAAACGTGAAATTTCTATAGGATGCATCTGAGCTGAAACTTAACAGTCAACACAAAAAATTATCAATAACATGCCAGAAACACAATTCTGAAAAGATTACGACTCTATCTCCAAAAAGAAAAATTTTCATTTTTGCACCATCTAGATGTACTAATTTTCCAGAAAGGGGCGGAGCCTAATTTCAAATACTGTATTTTACTAACATCACCCCAAGTACCTACCATACCAAAAATTAGCCCGGTCGGATAAGTTTGGGGGATATGTTACATGGCCCTATAGGCCTATAATAGACTTTCTCGGACATCGCCTCTTAACTTACTGGAACGTTCCGGAGAGCTCATTATAACCCAAAAAACAAAACAAAAAAACCAAAGAGAGAAAAAAAACCAGAAATCTCAGCTCTGAGAGTTTCCTGACACGTATTCAATCAGATAAACGTGTCAATTTTCAAAAAAAAAAACACGCAAATTTTCCCTCACTTTGAACATATATTTTTGTCTTTTTTTGTCGTTTTGAACACCACATTATGAAAAAATCGAAAATTTGAAAAAGTTTTGATAACGCTAGTTTTAGGTTAAGACAACTATAAAAAAGTGGCTGACAGTTTATTAGCTTATTTCCGTGTGTTTTAAAAGTATTAGGACATTCTCTAGATGGGAAAGAGCTTGAACTCTTCTAGTCTCTCTATCTTATTCAACTCGCATGGAAATAAGCTAATAAACTGTCAGCCACTTTTTTATAGTTGTCTTAACCTAAAACTAGCGTTATCAAAACTTTTTCAAATTTTCGATTTTTTCATAAGGGGGGACCACATGAAAGTTTTTGTTTTCTGATTTCTTCATAAGGGGGGACCCTTATGTGATTTTCTGTATTTCGAGCTGTAGCACCCGTTAGGTCCCCCTACTTTTTTTTGGCAAATAGCCTTTCCAATGTAAAAGTTTATGAGGAATCCGGAAATAATAACTAGATTTTCAAACGTAGTACTTCATCATTGTGAAAAATGCAAAAAACTACAAATTTTCTTGAAAATTTTCAAAAATCAAAATTTTCGACCTGATCCGCAAGAGATAGAAATTTGGTGTCAACTGTGAAAATGCACAAAAACATGTCAGAAACACAACCCTAAAAAGATTTTGACTCTATCTTCAGGAATAAAAATTTTTATTTTTCAATTTTAATCGAAAATTATATGGCTCAAAAGGGGCGGAGCCAATAAATTTTTATAGCATGTTAATACTATAGGCCTAGGTACTCACTATGCCAAAAATCAAAACTTTTGGACAAGTTTGAATTATGTGTGCCATGGCCTACAGGCCTATGCTCGAACGAGTCAGACATTGACTCTTAACAGCACGCACAGTTTATGGAACTATTGTTCTTGCTCCGCCTCTTCTTGGCACCCCAGAAATGGGGCGGAGCAAAACACAACGGTGGTGTAAGCGGATCTTGATGAGGCGACATTGTGGGCGGAGTCAATCTAGAACGGGCTATATAAGGGACTCAGTTTTAGACAAAACTCATTATTGGTTTTTCTACAGCGATGTGCTTCTTTTTGCTGGCTCTACTCGGCGTGTATTTTTTGTAATTTCTATGGATTTATCAAGGCAACCTGTTCGAATCGCCGTCATATTTTAGACTATATATTACTGAACATTAAATGAATATATAGGATAATATATAATGGATGGTTAACTGCAACCTTACCTAAGAGATGTGTATGGTAGTGAGGTGTCCGGTGAGCATGATGTTTGGGAACGATATATTAGTCATTATATCAGAACTTCAAGTAGAATAAAGTTTTTAAACTGTACCTGATCTGTTTTCGTACCTAAAAAGACCAAGAAACCTTTGAATTTGATGAAAATTATTTATGGGAAAAAATGGTTTTGGAGTGATCGGAAGTGGTTTTTCGTTGTCGGAAACACTTTTCCTGGACTGTCTCATACTATTCTGAGTGCGAATTGGCATTCGCAATGCTCATTTGAAGTTTTTGATTTTCATCAAAATAGTGCTTCCGCGCCGTTTATTTTCATATCGCCAGCGGCGGGCACCGCTGATTATATGAGGTATGTGTGTCCATTGAGCATGATGTTTGGGAACGATATATTAGTCATTATATCAGAACTTCAAGTTGAATGAAGTTTTTAAACTTTACCTGCTCTATTTTCGTACCTAAAAAGACAGAAAAACCTTTGAGTTTGATGAAAATCGACTTCGGAAAAAAATGGTTTTGGAGTGAACGGAAGTGGTTTTTCGTTGTCGGAAACACTTTTCCTGGACTGTATCTCACTATTCTAAATGCGAATTGACATTCGCAATGCTCATTCGAAGTTTTTCATTTTCATCAAAATAGTGCTTCCGCGCCGTTTATTTTCATATCGCCAGCGGCGGGCACCGCTGATTATATGAGGTATGTGTGTCCATTGAGCATGATGTTTGGGAACGATATATTAGTCATTTTATCAGAACTTCAAGTTGAATGAAGTTTTTAAACTTTACCTGCTCTATTTTCGTACCTAAAAAGACAGAAAAACCTTTGAGTTTGATGAAAATCGACTTCGGAAAAAAATGGTTTTGGAGTGATCGGAAGTGGTTTTTCGTTGCCGGAAACACTTTTCCTGGATTATCTCATACTATTCTGAGTGCAAATTGACATTCGCAATGCTCATTCGAAGTTTTTGATTTTCATCAGAATAGTGCTTCCGCGCCGCTGATTTTCATATCGCCAGCGGCGCGCACCGCTGATTATATGAGTTAGAAGTGTCCGGTGAGCATGATGTTTGGGAACGATATATTAGTCATTTTATCAGAACTTCAAGTCGAATGAAGTTTTTAAACTGTACCTGTTCTATTTTCGTGCCTAAAAAGACCGAAAAACTTTTGAATTTGATGAAAATTATTTAAAAAAAAATGGTTTTGGAGTGATCGGAAGTGGTTTTTCGTTGTCGGAAACACTTTTTCTGGAGTGTCTCATACTATTCTGAGTGCGAATTGACATTTGCAATGCTCATTCGAAGTTTTTGATTTTCATCAAAATAGTGCTTCCGCGCCGCTGATTTTCATATCGCCAGCTGCGGGCACCGCTGATTATATGAGGTAGGAGTGTCTGGTGAGCATGTTGCATGGGAACGATATTTTAGTCATTTTATCAGAACTTCAAGTCGAATGAAGTTTTTAAATGGAATTTTTAATGGGAATTGTTTTTTTTTTCTCGAGAAAATCAACTTGTTCTGAAATTTCCACAAAAATTCAAAACTTACAGCATCAAATTTGCATTTCCGTCTTGAGTTAGAACACAAATTGTTGCTAGACTTCTAGTCTGCGTAATACATAATTGACTCGTTTAGCGCGATATGCTCAAGTGAAAGATTGGAAAATGCATGATTCAATTCATAAATGGAATTGCGTACTTTTGGCTGAACACGGAAAAAAAACACCCGGTCCGGGAACCGTTAGGTCACGCAGATTGGAAACTCTTTCTTGATATGGTGGTTGGTGGTGCATGGCCGTAATTTGTTCCTGTAGTGGCCGTTTTCGACTGTTTTTTGTAACCTAAAAAGACCGCAAAACCTTGGAATTTGATGGAAATCTCGATTTTCACCAAATATTTTTGTTGCAGATTTCGACTGTACAGTGTTTGTGAGTGTTAAAAAGGTCTGAAAAACTTATCCGCACATATGAAAAATCGATTCAAGGCTTCTGAGGTCGTTAACAGGTCTTTTTGTTGGTTCGCCATATTTTATCTCACTTGATTTTTGTCCTATCAGGGAGATCTGAACTGCAATTAATAGCCCTCACAGAGGCGGACATTTTGATATATGATTCGACCCCTTCCAAATAAAAACATTTTTGGATGGGAAATGGAAAAAACATGCACTGTCAAAACATCCATTGTTAGGCTTGAAAAACTTATCCGCACATCTGAAAAATCGATTTAAGGCCCCTGAGGTTGTTGACAGGTCTTGTTGTTGGTTCGCCATATCGACGGGAATATCTCACTTGATTTTTGTCCAATCAGGAAGATCTAAATTGCAATTGATAGCCCTCACAGAGGCAAACATTTTGATATACAGTGCGTTCAATAAGGATAGGACCCCAACACTCACAAACATTGTTCGATCAAAATCTGCAACAAAAAAATGTTGGCCATAAATGGAAAAATCCGCAGTCTAACAATGGTTGTTTTTTTCATTTTGGACCCAAAAATGTTTTTTTCAAAAGGGATCAAATCATATATCAAAATGTTTTTTTTTGTTGCACGACTTTCAATCACTCCAAAATCAATTTCTTCTAAAAATGATTTTCATCGAATTCGAAGGTGTTTCCGTTTTTAGTTGAAACTAAAAAAGAGCAGGTACAGTTAAAAACCTTTATTGCACCACGAAATTTGTTAAAATGCCTAATATATTGTTCCCAAACAACATGCTCACCGGACATTCCAATCTCATACATATAATCAGCGTTGCTCGTCGCTGGCGATATGAAAATCAACGCCGCGGAAGTGTGAAAGGGAAGTTTTTATCTCTTTCTTCTTTTCATCTTCTGTCCGAGTATTTTTTCCAGTGACCTTATTTTCTTGCTAGCGGAGCGGGACCACACTAAGGCAAACACAGATTTTCCAATTTTCCTCAAAACCTGGCAAAAGGCAAAGTATATTGTATCCAGACAACATGCCCCCAGACCAGATGGTCATAAGCTTGTTCTGCTCTATTTTCAAACCTCAAAATGACGGACCGGTTGAATTTTCCGTTTCGGGTCAAATTAAGCTTAGAACAATGATCCTAAGGTAACTTCCGTCAATTTTTTTTAATTTCAGCCTGGAAAATGCATACATCCACCAAAATCGGAAAAAAGCCAGACGAACCACTACAGAAACAAATTGCGGTCATGCACCACCAACGACCATACCAAGAAAAAATTTTCAATCTGCCTGTCCTAACAGTGTCCTGACCGGGTTGTTTTTCACATGTTGAGCTAAAAGTACGCAATTTCATTGATGAATCAAATTATGCATTTTCCAATCTTTCACTTGAGCATATCGCGCTAAACGAGTCAATTATGTATTACGCAGACTAGAAGTCTAGCAAAAAATTTGCGTTTTAACTCAAGACGGGAATGCAAATTGGAAGCTGTTAGTTTTGAATTTTTGTGGAAATTTCAGAAAAAGTCGATTTTCTCGAGAACAAATATAAAAAATTCATTTCACATGCTTGCATAACTTTTTATGCTCTACATTCGGACAATCACAAGGCGGGCAGATGGGTGTCATTTCAAGTGATTTTAAAGAAGGTAGCAGGCGCAAAGTTTATCCTGTTGAGTTCGAGACTTGAATTGAAACGCAAATATATTGCTAGACTTCTAGTCTGCGTAATACCTTATTGATGTTGTCAGCGCAGTATGCTCAAGGTGAAAATTAAGCCTTGCATGCTTTGATTCATGAATGAAAATGTGTACTGCTAATAAGAGCAGATATCACCTTTTTCGAAAATGCGGAATACTGGAGCTAAAACATGTGACTGAACCCCAACGCGAGCCGGGGTGTTATTATTGAAACAGTCCAAACCTTCTCGGACGTTGTCTTTTGACTCTGAATAGAGTAGTTTATTGTTAGTTTCAGCTGACTTTATCCGAAAATAGTGACTGTCTTTCCAACTATGTAGATGGTAATTTATTGGATTATCATGGTTGTTACAGGTAACGAAAAATTAGAGTTCCACTTCGAAATTTCAGTGAGTTGAGTACAAATGATTGAGATTACCTTCGCGTTTTGAGTCAAAACGCAAATTTTTTGCCAAAAAAAGGGGCGACAAAAAACTCAATCAAAGGATAGTCTCAACAGATCGCAGTATAAAAAGACTGCTCTACTGAATACAACACCTTGACCAAGAGACCAAGTCGTATGCAAGTGATTTAGCGCCCCGACATTGAACCAGAGTGATCTGGCGTTGACAAGCGTCGCAGAGTTCACTACGTCGCCAAGACCATACATAGGGCATAAGCTCTCGTGTTGCCACGAGATAGAGATGCCTCCCGACACCGGGAAGCAAGAAATTTTCGCCTTGACAAGGCGAGATTCTAACTTAGAGGCGTTCAGTTATAATCTCTCAAATGGTAGCTTCAGACCATTGATCTGTCGATCAAGTCTATGAACCAAATGTTTGAACGCGCTGTTCCTCTCGTACTAAGCACGATTACTTTCGCAATAACAAGTCAACAGTAGGGTAAAACTAACCTGTCTCACGACGGTCTAAACCCAGCTCACGTTCCCTATTAGTGGGTGAACAATCCAACGCTCGGCGAATTCTGCTTCGCAATGATAGGAAGAGCCGACATCGAAGGATCAAAAAGCAACGTCGCTATGGACGCTTGGCTGCCACAAGCCAGTTATCCCTGTGGTAACTTTTCTGACACCTCTTACCTGAAACAATCAGGATTAAAAGGATCGATAGGCCACGCTTTCGCAGTCTGTACTCGTACTGAAAGTCAAGATCAAGCAAGCTTTTGCCCTTTTGCTCTACGAGAGGTTTCCGTCCTCTCTGAGCTCGCCTTAGGACACCTACGTTACGATTTGATAGATGTACCGCCCCAGTCAAACTCCCCGCTTGACACTGTCTTCGACGAGAGTCACAGTGCCATAAAATGGCTCCGCTTAATGCTTCAAGAAAAGGGCCTGACTCCAATCCTCCCTTAACCGAATAAGTAAAGAGTCGATGAAAGTGGTCTCTTGAATGCTCTCAAATATACACACTACTTTTACTCCTAGGAAGCCCTATCGCCCGGATCAGCAAAAAAACAACGAAGATTTCGATGGAACCAGGAGACAAGTATGATAAGAAGGTATGATTTGGTGGATTTTGACACAACACGAAAATAATTTTCTAGCTTCGCATGGCTCAAGTTTGGGAGATATTAGCAAAAATCGAGGATTCCCCACAACTATGGGATAACTCCCATAAGGACTACAAAAACGCCACCGAGAAGCAGAATCTGTGGTGGGATCTCGAGAAGAGATTGGGATTTTTACTTGTAAACAGAGGTTGTTTTTGTTTTTTATCACTATCGAAATGTGCCCAGCTTTAGGTTTCACTCTCAAAAAAATATGGGCTCAGATGCTTGGAGACTATCGTGGAGAAAAAGAGAAAATGAGGATGAGGAGTGGCAGTGGTTTGGATGACTACGAACCGCAATTCCAATATTTCCACGAGATGAAATTTTTGGACGTCAGTTCAGAGCAAAGAATTCCCGAGCCGTGAGAACAAAACTGACATTGAGAGTGCAAAACTGAAGTGTGCTCCACTTTGACGCGAGTGTTGGAGAGTGCTCTATTGAAAACGGTCTCTTCAGGAGTCAACCGTGTACGACCATATGGCTTCATCAGGCGAGTAGAAAGTTGAAAAATTCCGTCTCCAATAACAAACGAAGGCATGATTGTGGTGTTATCCCAGTAAGTCGGTTTAGGCAGAATATCTCCAGAATCTAGTATTTGTTTCAGAGAAGAACGATTGAAAATCGTAGAGTCGTTTGTACTTCCAGGAGTGCCTGAATTTGAAACTGATATTCGTCTCAAACTTTGTATACCTAAATCCATCCAAACAATTCTGCCATCGCCATCAACAAGTGCAAGTAGAACAAATGAGAAGAAACTTTTGTAATTATAGAAAAGACTGCCCGATAGAGGTGGAGCTCTGATCCTTATATGTTTGCCGTCCAGGCATCCAAGATTTCGAAGCATTCCCTTCCGAACAAATGTATTCTCCACAGCTCTCCATTGAGCCGAAGTTTCCGGCAGATTTATGTTTCTAATGTTTGCGTTGATGGAAGTGGCAACCGTTTTGATGATGGAGGAAATAGATCCTTTCGAAATACCCAATCTTCTACTGAGTCGGCAATATGATTCACCTTCAAAGAACAGATAAATTTAATGCTGACAGACAATCTCACCTGCAGAAACATATTCCAAAAATATCACAGTTTTCTCAAGAGATCCAATTTTTGTGTTATGACCAGCAGAAAGTATCCAACCCACGAACAATTGTATCCAACCCACGAACAATTGGTATCCAACCCACGAACAATTGCTTTGATCGCTGATTTGCGAATGAAGAAATGTTTCTGAACTCTTGATTATAATCGAATAATTTTGAACCTGATTCACCAAAGACTCAATGCTGGACGACACTATTCCTTTGCAGAATTTCTTGAAGTAAGTGAAAGTTGTCTTCTGGTTTTGAACAAAATTTTTCTTCTCAATCCGTCTTCTGTTTTTCTTCTTTTTAGCAGATAATAGCAATAATTTTTTTTCATCAGGGCTCCCATCAACAGCAACAACCATAGCTCTGGAAGAACCAAAAAGCATATCGAAACTATTATCTAACTCACTTGATTCTTCGTCGGTCTGGTCCATCTCAAAAACAAAACAAAAAGCAAAATTTGAGTTAGCAAGCTAATTCAACCAATAATAATCCACGATTTGAAATTTGGTTCAGTGTATATAGAAAAGCAAAAAAACAACAAAAAAAAAACAACAGAAAACACGCAAATTTTTCCCCACTTTGAACATCTTTTCAGTCTTTTTTTGTCTTTTTTTGTCGTTTTGAACGTGCCATAAGGGGGGACCACTTGAAAGTTTTTGTTTGTTGATTTCTTTATAATGGGGGACCCTTATGCGATTTTCTGTATTTCGAGCTGTAGCACCCGTTAGGTCCCCCTCCTTTTTTGGCAAATAGCCTTCCCAATGTAAAATTTTACGAGGAATCCAAAAAATAACTAGATTTTCAAACGTAGTACTTCATCATTGTGAAAAATGCAAAAAACTACAAATTTTCTTGAAAATTTTCAAAAAATCAAATTTTTCGACCTGGTCCGTAAGAGATAGAAATTTGGTGTCAACTGTGAAAATGCATAAAAACATGTCAGAAACACAACCCTAAAAAGATTTGACTCTATCTTCAGAAATGAAAATTTTTATTTTTCAATTTTAATCGAATATTATATGGCTCAAAAGGGGCGGAGCCAATAAATTTTTATAGCCTGTTAATACTATAAGCCTAGGTACTCACTATGCCAAAAATCAAATCTTTTGGACAAGTTTGAATTATGTGTGCCATGGCCAAATCGAGTTTCTCAGAGATTGACTCTTAAACTGGAGGCAAACAATGATATGTTTGAAATCAAACATGGAACAACAGATCGGGACAACTAAACGGTTAGAAATCTTAAATGATGAAACTGGTGGAAATCGGAGCAGGCGAAAAAGTTTGAAGACATTCTCACTAATTCTGCTTTTTAGGGCGAAGACACTGTTAGGGTAATAACTGAGCTGACATGCAACGTAAAACCAAAAATTTTCCTAATTTTGTGTTATTCAAAAGTTTTAAAGAAATGAAAGCATTAAAAAGCGAGTGTGATGAATTTTCGAATATGAGTGTTTGACATGTATCGATGCGGGCAAACGATTCTAGAAAGGTGGTGTATTTTTAAGTCTCAAAAAAGTCTCCGTCCTGTTCCCTGCACATTGAAAATTTCGACCTGCTTTTTGAGAATATTTTGAAACAAAGGCGTTTTGGTCGCAACCTACAAAATACACCACCTTTCCAGAAACGGTTTGACTTCTATTGACAGTCAGATATATATATATATATATATATATATATATATATATATATATATATATATATATATATATATATATATATATATATATATATCTGTCACTCTATGGACGACACCTGTCTCATAACTTGACGATTCAGTATAACACTAGTTCTGTGTATATGGCACTTTTTAAGAATAATGACATTAACTCGTAAATACAGTGTTCATTGTTTTCAATAACACCATCAACCATAGATTACATCTGAATTGCTAGAGAGGTGCACAATATTGAGGTACTTAGTAGCACTTTGCCAGCCAACCGGGTGCTGTGGAGAATCAAGCTCCAGGAAAGATTGTTTATGTGTTGATTTTTAATGTTGTAGGTATTGTGGCATGGAAAGATAATGTGGGGGACCGAATAAGAAGAAAAAACTGGAATGTGTTCCAAATAATGCTGCTACGGATTAGTCTAATTACAAAAAAATTGCTTCTCGTTTGCTTTAAACTTCTATATTTCCTTTAATCTTCTAGTCAGTCTTATTATGGAAATACTGACAAGGATTTGTTGTGCCAGCGAAATTGTAGTGCAGTAGTACAGTAATACAGTATACAGTAAGAATTTTGATGCTGTTTTCTACTGAATGTGAGTCAGAGAGGGCGGAGCCGGAGTTAGATCTTTATTTTTTTTTTTTCGAATTCGAAGGTGTTTCCGTTTTTAGTTGAAACTAAAAAAGAGCAGGTACAGTTAAAAACCTTTATTGCACCACGAAATTTGTTAAAATGCCTAATATATTGTTCCCAAACAACATGCTCACCGGACATTCCAATCTCATGCATATAATCAGCGTTGCTCGTCGCTGGCGATATAAAAATCAACGCCGCGGAAGTGTGAAAGGGAAGTTTTTATCTCTTTCTTCTTTTCATCTTCTGTTCGAGTATTTTTTCCAGTGACCTCATTTTCTTGCTAGCGGAGCGGGACCACACTAAGGCAAACACAGAGAGAATGCTCAATGAGAAGATTGGAAAATGCATAATTTGATTTATCAATAGAATTGCGTACTCTTGGCTCAACACGGGAACAAAACACCCGGTCCGGACACCGCTGGGACGGACAGATTGAAAACTCTCTCTCAATATGTTGGTTGGTGGTGCATGGCCGTAATTTGTTTCTGTAGGGCTTGCCTTGTTTACTCCAATTTTCCTCAAAACCTGACAAAAGGCAAAGTATATTGTATCCAGACAACATGCCCCCCAGACAATAATGGCCATAGGCTTGTTCTGCTCTATTTTCAAACCTCAGAATGACGGACCGGTTGAATTTTCCGTTTCGGGTCAAATTAAGCTTAGAACAATGATCCTAAGGTAACTTCCGTCAATTTTTTTTATTTCAGCATGGAAAATGCATACATCCACCAAAATCGGAAAAAAACCAGACGAACCACTACAGAAACAAATTACGGCCATGCACTACCAACCACCATATCAAGAAAGAGTTTTCAATCTGTCCGTCCCAATGGTATCCGGACCGGGTGTTTTTTCCCGTTTTGAACCAAAAGTACGCACTTCCATTGATGAATCAAAATCATGCATTTTCCAATCTTTTACTTGCTCATATCGCGCTGAACAAATCAATGAGGTATTACGCAGACTAGAAGGCAATTTCAGAAAAAGTCGATTTTCAAGAGAACGAAATATTGAAAAATAATCATTCCACATGCTTGCATACCTTTTCATGCTCTTTCGACTGATACTTTTTTGGACCATCACAAGGCGGGCAGATGGGAGTCACTTCAAGTGATTTTGTTGAGTTCGAGACTTGAATTGAAACGCAAATATATTGCTAGACTTCTAGTCTGCGTAATACCTTATTGATGTTGTCAGCGCAATATGCTCAAGTTGAAAATTAAGCCTTGCATGCTTTGATTCATGAATGAAAATGCGTACTGTTAATTAGAGCAGATATCACCTTTTTCGAAAATGCGGAATACTGGAGCTAAAACATGTGACTGAACCCCAACGCGAGCCGGGGTGTTATTATTGAAACAGTCCAAACCTTCTCGGACGTTGTCTTTTGACTCTGAATAGAGTAGTTTATTGTTAGTTTCAGCTGACTTTATCCGAAAATAGTGACTGTCTTTCCAACTATGTAGATGGTAATTTATTGGATTATCATGGTTGTTACAGGTAACGAAAAATTAGAGTTCCACTTCGAAATTTCAGTGAGTTGAGTACAAATGATTGAGATTACCTTCGCGTTTTGAGTCAAAACGCAAATTTTTTGCCAAAAAA
>OZ009938.1:31272179-31289679 GCA_963932045.1 Caenorhabditis sinica
TGAGGGAAACTTCGGAAGGAACCAGCTACTAGATGGTTCGATTAGTCTTTCGCCCCTATACCCAAGTCTATCGATCGATTTGCACGTCAGAACCGATACGGACTTCCACCAGAGTTTCCTCTGACTTCATCCTGCTCAGGCATAGTTCACCATCTTTCGGGTCGTTTGCCAACTGCTCAACCTCTGCACAGTCACAAGTGACACGCACAGGGCCGTGGTGCGCAGCACTCCGTAGAGCACAGATCCCACGTCGGCCAATTCGAGACTGACCTTCACTTTCATTTCGCCGCAAGGTTTACACCCTTTGACTCGCAGTAGACAAGCACTCCGCAATCCGTGTTTCAAGACGGGTCGGAAACGTCGTTGACTTTCAAACCGACGTCACACACACTAGCGTAACTAAACGCTAGCCACCACAAACCGACAACCGACAACAAGACACCGACTCTTGCGAGCTGGGCAACACTGTCGGGTCAGAACGAGCGACCAACGCCGTCGGCTTTGCATAGGAAACGACACCCGGCAACGATCACAACTAAGCGACCAAGTCACCAAACTTGTCTCCAAGCAACATCAACTGTCTCCGGTTCCACTCCAGCGATTTCACGTTCTCTTGAACTCTCTCTTCAAAGTCCTTTGCAACTTTCCCTCACGGTACTTGTTCGCTATCGCAATCGAGTCGATATTTAGCCTTAGATGAAGTTTATCACCCACTTTAGGCTGCACTTTCAAGCAACCCGACCCCAAGGAGCAATCGAACCAACAGTGCCGCAATCCAGGACGGGGCTCGCACCCTCTCTGGCTTATGGCCTCAATCGTAAGGACTTCGGACTCACGACACTGCTGGAAGACTACACCTATACGCCACATTTCGAAACAGCCAAAGACTGAACGATTCGGCGCTGGGCTTTTCCCGTTTCACTCGCCGTTACTAAGGGAATCCTGTTTAGTTTCTTTTCCTCCGCTAACTGATATGCTTAAGTTCGGCGGGTAGTCACGACTGAGTTCAGGTTCGGTTCAGGTGATTTTAGTTTCGTTTTTTTATTGACTTGTGCTATGTATGTTCCGCAGAACATACAAAATCACGGAAGACTTGCATGCATGATTGAGGTTCTAATAACTGGATAAGTGAACGGAAAAGACTTAGGGTCTTTTCGAAAAGTGATTAAGCCAATAGTAGTATAACGAGCCGACTCTCGTCGGGTCTCGACTTGTGATGCTTCGGAACTAGAACGAGATCGAGTCGACATGAAAGCCGTCTTAATGTCATTCGACACGCTAATACTACTATTAGCAGTTTGAAGTAAGAACCCTGAACCAGACGTACCGACTGGAGACCCAGTCGGTGCTATGCGTTCGAAATTTCACCACTCTAAGCGTCTGCAATTCGTGGTGAGTAACGCAGCAAGCTGCGTTCTTCATCGATACTCGATGCAACCGATCCATCGCTGAAGCTAGTACGTATTATCGAGATCTCGAAAGAACTCAACTCAAAGATTCTTCACGAGGAAGAACTTTTGAAACTAATCCAATCAGAAAAAGTTGTGCTTAGTTTGGCGCCGTCATCTCGGTGAGGAGACAACAATCATTAAGACTATCATCAACGACGACCGTGAAATCGTCTTGATGCATAAAGCCACCAAACTGAAGAAACAAATAACGGCCATGCACCACCAACCACCAAATCGAAAAACAGCTTTCAATCTGTCAGTCCAAATAATGCCCGAACCGGGTGAGTTTTCCCGTGTTGAGTCAATTAAGCCAAGAGCTTCATGATAACTACAGTCAATTTCTTTAGGTTTCAGCTTAGCGACCGTACATTCACCGGAACTGAAAGTTTTTAGTTTCCGAATAGCTTTTTAACAAAAAAATGAACAATTACTCGCTTCGCAGTAGAGATACACAGAAACCAACATCAAAATTGAATTCTATGCGAAATTTGGGCCTAGGAAGCTTTTTCAAGCACTCCAATAACACCACGTTGACTACCGACAGACCACCCTTACAGCCACTCTCTTCCCAGCATATATTACTCTTCTTGTGTGTGTAGAATTTCGGCGACCGGGTGCTGCCCGACTACGCGGGTTTGTGTGTATCGGCAGCGGGCAGCGCGACAGTTGCTCGGTGCGCCATCAACGGTGGGGAGGCACTCCATGTGGGGGGTCGAGGGGGGTAGCGGCGCGGAGGCACTCTGTGGGAGTGTTAGTTTTGAATGCTCGCTGGCCGTTGATTGCTGTGTGTGTGTCGGCGGTGATTGGGTATTGGATGAGGAGTCTGTCGGGAGTGCTCTGTCGCTGTCGGCAGTGTATATAAATATCTCCCAGGGGTAAAAAAACACGGAGAATTCAAATATTATATTATTGAAAACGTCAGATGACGTTGGAGATTCAGAAGACATGACGCCTTCTGGAAAGTTTGGAAAATTGTTGTTTTTTGAATGGTTCTAGGGAAAAACAACACGGGGAATCCAAAGAAACTATGCTTGAAGACGTCAGATGACGTTGTAAATTTAGATAACATTGTAAATTTAGATGACGTTGCTTTCAGGATTCCAAAGACGTCACGTGGTAAGGGAGTACTAACAATTTTTCAGGACAAACAAAATCTCATTCCACTTGAAAAGAGTTTTGCTGTCAGAAATCATTCCCTTGGCGTGAAAAAACACGGAAAATCCAGACATTCTACTGATAAAAACGTTAAATGACGTTAGGGCATCAGAAGACGTAACGTTCCCATTTTTGTACCTAAAAAGACCGCGAAACCTTCGAATTTGATGAAAATCATTTTAGGTAAAAATGGTTTTAATCGAAAGTCTGAAGTGGTTTTTCGTTGTCGGAAACACTTTTTCCGGACTGTCTCATGCTATTCTCAGTGCAAATAAACATTCGCAATGCTTCTTTGAAGTTTTTGATTTTCATCAAAAAAGTGCTTCCGCGCCGTTGATTTTCATATCGCCAGCGGCGGGCACCGCTGATTATATGAGGTAGGAGTGTCTGGTGAGCATGTTGTTTGGGAACGATATATTAGTCATTTTATCAGAACTTCAAGTCGAATGAAGTTTTCAAACTGTACCTGCTCTATTTTCGTACCTAAAAAGACTAAGAAACCATTGATTTCGATGAAAACCTTTTTTGGAAAAAAATGGTTTTGAAGTGATCGGATGAGGTTTTTTGTTGTCGGAAACACTTTTTCTGGACTGTCTCATACTATTCTGCGTGCGAATTGACATTTGCAATGCTTATTTGAAGTTTTTGATTTTCATCAAAAAAGTGCTTCCGCGCCGTTGATTTTCATATCGCCAGCGGCGGGCACCGCTGATTATATGAGGTAGGAGCGTCCGGTGAGCATGTTTTTGGGAACGATATATTGACCATTTTATTAGATTTTGAAGTCGAATGAAAATTTTAAACTGTACCTGCTCTATTTTCGTACCTAAAAAGACTAAGAAACCATTGATTTCGATGAAAATCTTTTTTGGAAAAAAATGGTTTTGAAGTGATCGGATGAGGTTTTTTGTTGTCGGAAACACTTTTTCTGGACTGTCTCATACTATTCTGCGTGCGAATTGACATTTGCAATGCTTATTTGAAGTTTTTGATTTTCATCAAAAAAGTGCTTCCGCGCCGTTGATTTTCATATCGCCAGCGGCGGGCACCGCTGATTATATGAGGTAGGAGTGTCCGGTAAGCATGTTGTTTGGGAACGATATATTAGTCATTTTATTAGTATTTAAAGTTGAATGAAGTTTTCAAACTGTACCTGCCCTATTTTCGTACCTGAAAAGACCAAGAAACCTTTGAATTTGATAAAAATTATTTTTGGGAAAAAAATGGTTTCGGAGTGATCGGAAGTGGTTTTTTGTTGTTGGAAATTCTTTTTCTAGACTGTCTCATACTATACTGAGTGCGAATAACCTATTGAAATGCTCATTTGAAGTTTTTGATTTTCATCAAAAAAGTGCTTCCGCGCCGTTGATTTTCATATCGCCAGCGGCGGGCACCGCTGATTATATGAGGTAGGAGTGTCCGGTGAGCATGTTGTTTGGGAACGATATATTAGTCATTTTCTTAGATTTTAAAGTTGAATAAAGTTTTCAAACTGTACCTGCTCTATTTTCGTACCTAAAAAGACTAAGAAACCATTGATTTCGATGAAAATCTTTTTTGGAAAAAAATGGTTTTGAAGTGATCGGATGAGGTTTTTTGTTGTCGGAAACACTTTTTCTGGACTGTCTCATACTATTCTGCGTGCGAATTGACATTCGCAATGCTCATTTGAAGTTTTTGATTTTCATCAGAATAGTGCTTCCGCGCCGTTGATTTTCATATCGCCAGCGGCGGGCACCGCTGATTATATGAGGTAGGAGTGTCTGGTGAGCATGTTGTTTGGGAACGATATATTAGTCATTTTCTTAGATTTTAAAGTTGAATAAAGTTTTCAAACTGTACCTGCCCTATTTTCGTACCTGAAAAGACCAAGAAACCTTTGAATTTGATAAAAATTATTTTTGGGAAAAAAATGGTTTCGGAGTGATCGGAAGTGGTTTTTCGTTGTCGGAAACACTTTTTCTGGACTGTCTCATACTATTCTGAGTGCGAATAACCTATTGAAATGCTCATTTGATGTTTTTGATTTTCATCAAAAAAGTGCTTCCGCGCCGTTGATTTTCATATCGCCAGCGGCGGGCACCGCTGACTATATGAGGTAGGAGTGTCCGGTAAGCATGTTGTTTGGGAACGATATATTAGTCATTTTATCAAAACTTCAAGTCGAATGAAGTTTTTAAACTGTATCTGTTCTATTTTCGTACCTAAAAAGACCGAGAAACCTTTGAATTTGATGAAAATTATTTTTGGAAAAAAAATGGTTTCGGAGTGATCGGAAGTGGTTTTTCGTTGTCGGAAACACTTTTTCTGGACTGTCTCATACTATACTGAGTGCGAATAACCTATTGAAATGCTTATTTGAAGTTTTTCATTTTCATCAAAAAAGTGCTTCCGCGCCGTTGATTTTCATATCGCCAGCGGCGGGCACCGCTGATTATATGAGGTAGGAGTGTCCGGTGAGCATGTTGTTTGGGAACGATATATTAGTCATTTTCTTAGATTTTAAAGTTGAATAAAGTTTTCAAACTGTACCTGCTCTATTTTCGTACCTAAAAAGACTAAGAAACCATTGATTTCGATGAAAACCTTTTTTGGGAAAAAATGGTTTTGAAGTGATCGGATGAGGTTTTTTGTTGTCGGAAACACTTTTTCTGGACTGTCTCATACTATTCTGCGTGCGAATTGACATTTGCAATGCTTATTTGAAGTTTTTGATTTTCATCAAAAAAGTGCTTCCGCGCCGTTGATTTTCATATCGCCAGCGGCGGGCACCGCTGATTATATGAGGTAGGAGTGTCCGGTGAGCATGTTGTTTGGGAACGATATATTAGTCATTTTCTTAGATTTTAAAGTTGAATAAAGTTTTCAAACTGTACCTGCTCTATTTTCGTACCTAAAAAGACTAAGAAACCATTGATTTCGATGAAAACCTTTTTTGGAAAAAAATGGTTTTGAAGTGATCGGATGAGGTTTTTTGTTGTCGGAAACACTTTTTCTGGACTGTCTCACACTATTCTGAGTGCAAATTGACATTTGTAATGCTCATTTGAAGTTTTTGATTTTCATCAAAAAAGTGCATCCGCGCCGTTGATTCTCATATCGCCAGCGGCGGGCACCGCTGATTATATGAGGTAGGAGTGTCCGGTGAGCATGTTGTTTGGGAACGATATATTAGTCATTTTCTTAGATTTTAAAGTTGAATAAAGTTTTCAAACTGTACCTGCTCTATTTTCGTACCTAAAAAGACTAAGAAACCATTGATTTCGATAAAAACCTTTTTTGGAAAAAAATGGTTTTGAAGTGATCGGATGAGGTTTTTTGTTGTCGGAAACACTTTTTCTGGACTGTCTCATACTATTCTGCGTGCGAATTGACATTTGCAATGCTTATTTGAAGTTTTTGATTTTCATCAAAAAAGTGCATCCGCGCCGTTGATTTTCATATCGCCAGCGGCGGGCACCGCTGATTATATGAGGTAGGAGTGTCTGGTGAGCATGTTGTTTGGGAACGATATATTAGTCATTTTCTTACATTTTAAAGTTGAATAAAGTTTTCAAACTGTACCTGCTCTATTTTCGTACCTAAAAAGACTAAGAAACCATTGATTTCGATTAAAACCTTTTTTGGAAAAAAATGGTTTTGAAGTGATCGGATGAGGTTTTTTGTTGTCGGAAACACTTTTTCTGGACTGTCTCATACTATTCTGCGTGCGAATTGACATTCGCAATGCTCATTTGAAGTTTTTGATTTTCATCAGAATAGTGCTTCCGCGCCGTTGATTTTCATATCGCCAGCGGCGGGCACCGCTGATTATATGAGGTAGGAGTGTCTGGTGAGCATGTTGTTTGGGAACGATATATTAGTCATTTTATCAAAACTTCAAGTCGAATGAAGTTTTTAAACTGTATCTGTTCTATTTTCGTACCTAAAAAGACCGAGAAACCTTTGAATTTGATGAAAATTATTTTTGGAAAAAAAATGGTTTCGGAGTGATCGGAAGTGGTTTTTCGTTGTCGGAAACACTTTTTCTGGACTGTCTCATACTATACTGAGTGCGAATAACCTATTGAAATGCTCATTTGAAGTTTTTGATTTTCATCAAAAAAGTGCTTCCGCGCCGCTGATTTTCATATCGCCAGCGGCGGGCACCGCTGATTATATGAGGTAGGAGTGTCCGGTAAGCATGTTGTTTGGGAACGATATATTAGTCATTTTATTAGTATTTAAAGTTGAATGAAGTTTTCAAACTGTACCTGCCCTATTTTCGTACCTGAAAAGACCAAGAAACCTTTGAATTTGATAAAAATTATTTTTGGGAAAAAAATGGTTTCGGAGTGATCGGAAGTGGTTTTTTGTTGTTGGAAATTCTTTTTCTAGACTGTCTCATACTATACTGAGTGCGAATAACCTATTGAAATGCTCATTTGAAGTTTTTGATTTTCATCAAAAAAGTGCTTCGGCGCCGTTGATTTTCATATCGCCAGCGGCGGGCACCGCTGATTATATGAGGTAGGAGTGTCTGGTGAGCATGTTGTTTGGGAACGATATATTAGTCATTTTATTAGTATTTAAAGTTGAATGAAGTTTTTAAACTGTACCTGCCCTATTTTCGTACCTGAAAAGACCAAGAAACCTTTGAATTTGATAAAAATTATTTTTGGAAAAAAAATGGTTTCGGAGTGATCGGAAGTGGTTTTTTGTTGTTGGAAATTCTTTTTCTAGACTGTCTCATACTATTCTGAGTGCGAATAACCTACTGAAATGCTCATTTGATGTTTTTGATTTTCATCAAAATAGTGCTTCCGCGCCGCTGATTTTCATATCGCCAGCGGCGGGCACCGCTGATTATATGAGGTAGGAGTGTCTGGTGAGCATGATGTTTGGGAACGATATATTAGTCATTTTATTAGAACTTCAAGTTGAATGAAGTTTTTAAACTGTTCCTGCTCTATTTTCGTACCTAAAAAGACAGAAAAACCATTGAATTCGATGAAAATTATTTTTGGAAAAAAATGGTTTTGGAGTGATCGGAAGTGGTTTTCGTTGTTGGAAACACTTTTTCTGGACTGTCTCATACTATTCTGAGTGAGAATTGACATTCGCAATGCTCATTTGAAGTTTTTGATTTTCATCAGAATAGTGCTTCCGCGCCGCTGATTTTCATATCGCCAGCGGCGCGCACCGCTGATTATATGAGGTAGGAGTGTCTGGTGAGCATGATGTTTGGGAACGATATATTAGTCATTTTATTAGAACTTCAAGTTGAATGAAGTTTTTAAACTGTACCTGCTCTATTTTCGTACTTAAAAAGACCAAAAAACCATTGAATTTGATGAAAATTATTTATGGAAAAAATGGTTTTGGAGTGATTGGAAGTGGTTTTTCGTTGTCGGAAACACTTTTTCTGGACTGTCTCATACTCTTCTGAGTGCAAATTGACATTCGCAATGCTCATTTGAAGTTTTTGATTTTCATCAAAATAGTGCTTCCGCGCCGCTGATTTTCATATCGCCAGCGGCGGGCACCGCTGATTATATGAGGTAGGAGTGTCTGGTGAGCATGATGTTTGGGAACGATATATTAGTCATTTTATCAGAACTTCAAGTTGAATGAAGTTTTTAAACTGTACCTGATCTATTTTCGTACCTAAAAAGACCAAAAAACCTTTGAATTTGATGAAAATTTATTATGGAAAAAATGGTTTTGGAGTGATCGGAAGTTGTTTTTCGTTGTTGGAAACACTTTTTCTGGACTGTCTCATACTATTCTGAGTGAGAATTGACATTCGCAATGCTCATTTGAAGTTTTTGATTTTCATCAGAATAGTGCTTCCGCGCCGCTGATTTTCATATCGCCAGCGGCGGGCACCGCTGATTATATGAGTTAGAAGTGTCCGGTGAGCATGATGTTTGGGAACGATATATTAGTCATTTTATTAGAACTTCAAGTTGAATGAAGTTTTTAAACTGCACCTGCTCTATTTTCGTACTTAAAAAGACCAAAAAACCATTGAATTCGATGAAAATTATTTTTGGAAAAAAATGGTTTTGGAGTGATCGGAAGTGGTTTTTCGTTGTCGGAAACACTTTTTCTGGACTGTCTCATACTCTTCTGAGTGCAAATTGACATTTGCAATGCTCATTTGAAGTTTTTGATTTTCATCAGAATAGTGCTTCCGCGCCGCTGATTTTCATATCGCCAGCGGCGGGCACCGCTGATTATATGAGTTAGAAGTGTCCGGTGAGCATGATGTTTGGGAACGATATATTAGTCATTTTATTAGAACTTCAAATTGAATGAAGTTTTTAAACTGTACCTGCTCTATTTTCGTACCTAAAAAGACCAAAAAAACCTTTGAATTTGATGAAAATTATTTATGGAAAAAATGGTTTTGGAGTGATCGGAAGTGGTTTTTCGTTGTCGGAAACACTTTTTCTGGTCTGTCTCATACTCTTCTGAGTGCAAATTGACATTCGCAATGATCATTTGAAGTTTTTGATTTTCATCATAATAGTGCTTCCGCGCCGCTGATTTTCATATCGCGAGCGGCGGGCACCGCTGATTATATGAGGTAGGAGTGTCTGGTGAGCATGATGTTTGGGAACGATATATTAGTCATTTTATCAGAACTTCAAGTTGAATGAAGTTTTTAAACTGTACCTGCTCCATTTTCGTACCAAAAAAGACCAAAAAACCATTGAATTTGATGAAAATTATTTTTGGAAAAAAATGGTTTTGGAGTGATCGGAAGTGGTTTTTCGTTGCCGGAATCACTTTTTCTGGACTGTATCTTACTATTCTGAGTGCGAACTGACATTCGCAATGCTCATTTGAAGTTTTTGATTTTCATCAGAATAGTGCTTCCGCGCCGCTGATTTTCATATCGCCAGCGGCGCGCACCGCTGATTATATGAGGTAGGAGTGTCTGGTGAGCATGATGTTTGGGAACGATATATTAGTCATTTTATTAGAACTTCAAGTTGAATGAAGTTTTTAAACTGTACCTGCTCTATTTTCGTACTTAAAAAGACCAAAAAACCATTGAATTTGATGAAAATTATTTATGGAAAAAATGGTTTTGGAGTGATTGGAAGTGGTTTTTCGTTGTCGGAAACACTTTTTCTGGACTGTCTCATACTCTTCTGAGTGCAAATTGACATTCGCAATGCTCATTTGAAGTTTTTGATTTTCATCAAAATAGTGCTTCCGCGCCGCTGATTTTCATATCGCCAGCGGCGGGCACCGCTGATTATATGAGGTAGGAGTGTCTGGTGAGCATGATGTTTGGGAACGATATATTAGTCATTTTATCAGAACTTCAAGTTGAATGAAGTTTTTAAACTGTACCTGATCTATTTTCGTACCTAAAAAGACCAAAAAACCTTTGAATTTGATGAAAATTTATTATGGAAAAAATGGTTTTGGAGTGATCGGAAGTTGTTTTTCGTTGTTGGAAACACTTTTTCTGGACTGTCTCATACTATTCTGAGTGAGAATTGACATTCGCAATGCTCATTTGAAGTTTTTGATTTTCATCAGAATAGTGCTTCCGCGCCGCTGATTTTCATATCGCCAGCGGCGGGCACCGCTGATTATATGAGTTAGAAGTGTCCGGTGAGCATGATGTTTGGGAACGATATATTAGTCATTTTATCAGAACTTCAAGTTGAATGATGTTTTTAAACTGTTCCTGCTCTATTTTCGTACCTAAAAAGACAGAAAAACCTTTGAGTTTGATGAAAATCGACTTCGGAAAAAAATGGTTTTGGAGTGATCGGAAGTGGTTTTTCGTTGTCGGAAACACTTTTTCTGGACTGTCTCATACTATTCTGAGTGCGAATTGACATTCGCAATGCTCATTTGAAGTTTTTGATTTTCATCAAAATAGTGCTTCCGCGCCGCTGATTTTCATATCGCCAGCGGCGGGCACCGCTGATTATATGAGTTAGAAGTGTCCGGTGAGCATGATGTTTGGGAACGATATATTAGTCATTTTATCAGAACTTCAAGTTGAATGAAGTTTTTAAACTGTACCTGATCTATTTTCGTACCTAAAAAGACCAAGAAACCATTGAATTTGATGAAAATTATTTTTGGAAAAAAATGGTTTTGGAGTGATCGAAGTGGTTTTTCGTTGTCGGAAACACTTTTTCTGGACTGTCTCATACTCTTCTGTGTGCAAATTGACATTCGCAATGCTCATTTGAAGTTTTTGATTTTCATCAGAATAGTGCTTCCGCGCCGCTGATTTTCATATCGCCAGCGGCGGGCACCGCTGATTATATGAGTTAGAAGTGTCCTGTGAGCATGATGTTTGGGAACGATATATTAGTCATTTTATTAGAACTTCAAATTGAATGAAGTTTTAAAACTGTACCTGCTCTATTTTCGTACCTAAAAAGACCAAAAAAACCTTTGAATTTGATGAAAATTATTTATGGAAAAAATGATTTTGGAGTGATCGGAAGTGGTTTTTCGTTGTCGGAAACACTTTTTCTGGTCTGTCTCATACTCTTCTGAGTGCAAATTGACATTCGCAATGATCATTTGAAGTTTTTGATTTTCATCATAATAGTGCTTCCGCGCCGCTGATTTTCATATCGCGAGCGGCGGGCACCGCTGATTATATGAGGTAGGAGTGTCTGGTGAGCATGATGTTTGGGAACGATATATTAGTCATTTTATCAGAACTTCAAGTTGAATGAAGTTTTTAAACTGTACCTGCTCCATTTTCGTACCAAAAAAGACCAAAAAACCATTGAATTTGATGAAAATTATTTTTGGAAAAAAATGGTTTTGGAGTGATCGGAAGTGGTTTTTCGTTGCCGGAATCACTTTTTCTGGACTGTATCTTACTATTCTGAGTGCGAACTGACATTCGCAATGCTCATTTGAAGTTTTTGATTTTCATCAGAATAGTGCTTCCGCGCCGCTGATTTTCATATCGCCAGCGGCGCGCACCGCTGATTATATGAGGTAGGAGTGTCTGGTGAGCATGATGTTTGGGAACGATATATTAGTCATTTTATTAGAACTTCAAGTTGAATGAAGTTTTTAAACTGTACCTGCTCTATTTTCGTACTTAAAAAGACCAAAAAACCATTGAATTTGATGAAAATTATTTATGGAAAAAATGGTTTTGGAGTGATTGGAAGTGGTTTTTCGTTGTCGGAAACACTTTTTCTGGACTGTCTCATACTCTTCTGAGTGCAAATTGACATTCGCAATGCTCATTTGAAGTTTTTGATTTTCATCAAAATAGTGCTTCCGCGCCGCTGATTTTCATATCGCCAGCGGCGGGCACCGCTGATTATATGAGGTAGGAGTGTCTGGTGAGCATGATGTTTGGGAACGATATATTAGTCATTTTATCAGAACTTCAAGTTGAATGAAGTTTTTAAACTGTACCTGATCTATTTTCGTACCTAAAAAGACCAAAAAACCTTTGAATTTGATGAAAATTTATTATGGAAAAAATGGTTTTGGA
Organism: Caenorhabditis sinica; assembly: GCA_963932045.1. NCBI lineage: Eukaryota > Metazoa > Nematoda > Chromadorea > Rhabditida > Rhabditidae > Caenorhabditis > Caenorhabditis sinica. The sequence continues at coordinate 31,284,273 of OZ009938.1, forward strand.
GTGATCGGAAGTTGTTTTTCGTTGTTGGAAACACTTTTTCTGGACTGTCTCATACTATTCTGAGTGAGAATTGACATTCGCAATGCTCATTTGAAGTTTTTGATTTTCATCAGAATAGTGCTTCCGCGCCGCTGATTTTCATATCGCCAGCGGCGGGCACCGCTGATTATATGAGTTAGAAGTGTCCGGTGAGCATGATGTTTGGGAACGATATATTAGTCATTTTATCAGAACTTCAAGTTGAATGATGTTTTTAAACTGTTCCTGCTCTATTTTCGTACCTAAAAAGACAGAAAAACCTTTGAGTTTGATGAAAATCGACTTCGGAAAAAAATGGTTTTGGAGTGATCGGAAGTGGTTTTTCGTTGTCGGAAACACTTTTTCTGGACTGTCTCATACTATTCTGAGTGCGAATTGACATTCGCAATGCTCATTTGAAGTTTTTGATTTTCATCAAAATAGTGCTTCCGCGCCGCTGATTTTCATATCGCCAGCGGCGGGCACCGCTGATTATATGAGTTAGAAGTGTCCGGTGAGCATGATGTTTGGGAACGATATATTAGTCATTTTATCAGAACTTCAAGTTGAATGAAGTTTTTAAACTGTACCTGATCTATTTTCGTACCTAAAAAGACCAAGAAACCATTGAATTTGATGAAAATTATTTTTGGAAAAAAATGGTTTTGGAGTGATCGAAGTGGTTTTTCGTTGTCGGAAACACTTTTTCTGGACTGTCTCATACTCTTCTGTGTGCAAATTGACATTCGCAATGCTCATTTGAAGTTTTTGATTTTCATCAGAATAGTGCTTCCGCGCCGCTGATTTTCATATCGCCAGCGGCGGGCACCGCTGATTATATGAGTTAGAAGTGTCCTGTGAGCATGATGTTTGGGAACGATATATTAGTCATTTTATTAGAACTTCAAATTGAATGAAGTTTTAAAACTGTACCTGCTCTATTTTCGTACCTAAAAAGACCAAAAAAACCTTTGAATTTGATGAAAATTATTTATGGAAAAAATGATTTTGGAGTGATCGGAAGTGGTTTTTCGTTGTCGGAAACATTTTTTCTGGTCTGTCTCATACTCTTCTGAGTGCAAATTGACATTCGCAATGCTCATTTGAAGTTTTTGATTTTCATCAAAATAGTGCTTCCGCGCCGCTGATTTTCATATCGCGAGCGGCGGGCACCGCTGATTATATGAGGTAGGAGTGTCTGGTGATCATGTTGTTTGGGAACGATATATTAGTCAATATCAGAACTTCAAGTTGAATGATGTTTTTAAACTGTTCCTGCTCTATTTTCGTACCTAAAAAGACAGAAAAACCTTTGAGTTTGATGAAAATCGACTTCGGAAAAAAATGGTTTTGGAGTGATCGGAAGTGGTTTTTCGTTGTTGGAAACATTTTTTCTGGACTGTCTCATACTATTCTGAGTGAGAATTGACATTCGCAATGCTCATTTGAAGTTTTTGATTTTCATCAAAATAGTGCTTCCGCGCCGCTGATTTTCATATCGCCACCGGCGGGCACCGCTGATTATATGAGGTAGGAGTGTCTGGTGAGCATGATGTTTGGGAACGAGATATTAGTCATTTTATCAGAACTTCAAGTTGAATGAAGTTTTTAAACTGTACCTGCTCTATTTCCGTACCAAAAAAGACCAAAAAACCATTGAATTTGATGAAAATTATTTATGGAAAAAATGGTTTTGGAGTGATCGGAAGTGGTTTTTCGTTGTCGGAAACACTTTTTCTGGACTGTCTCATACTCTTCTGAGTGCAAATTGACATTCGCAATGCTCATTTGAAGTTTTTGATTTTCATCAAAATAGTGCTTCCGCGCCGCTGATTTTCATATCGCCACCGGCGGGCACCGCTGATTATATGAGGTAGGAGTGTCTGGTGAGCATGATGTTTGGGAACGATATATTAGTCATTATATCAGAACTTCAAGTTGAATGAAGTTTTTAAACTGTACCTGCTCCATTTTCGTACCAAAAAAGACCAAAAAACCATTGAATTTGATGATAATTATTTTTGGAAAAAAATGGTTTTGGAGTGATCGGAAGTGGTTTTTCGTTGTCGGAAACACTTTTTCTGGACTGTCTCATACTCTTCTGTGTGCAAATTGACATTCGCAATGCTCATTTGAAGTTTTTGATTTTCATCAAAATAGTGCTTCCGCGCCGCTGATTTTCATATCGCCAGCGGCGGGCACCGCTGATTATATGAGGTAGGAGTGTCCGGTGAGCATGATGTTTGGGAACGATATATTAGTCATTTTATTAGAACTTCAAGTTGAATGAAGTTTTTAAACTGTATCTGCTCTATTTTCGTACTTAAAAAGACCAAAAAACCATTGAATTTGATGAAAATTGACTTAGGAAAAAAACTGCTCACCCTCCCCGACTGCTCACCCTCCCCGAATGCTTACCTTCCCCGACTGCTCACCCTCCCCGACTGCTCACCCTCCCCGACTGCTTACCTTCCCCGACTGCTTACCTTCCCCGACTGCTAACCCTCCCCGACCGCTCACCCTCCTCGACCGCTCACTCTCCTCGACCGCTCACCCTCCCCTCGCTGCTCGCTGTCGCGCTGACCGCTGTCGCGCTGACCGCTGTCGCGCTGACCGCTGTCGCGCTGACCGCTGTCGCGCTGACCGCTGCCGACACACACATACCCGCGTAGTCGAGCAGCACCCGGTCGCCGAAATTCTACACACACAAGAGGAGTAATATATGCTGGGAGGAGTGAGGCTGTGGGTGTGGTCTGGCACGAGTCAAAGTAGTGGTAATAGAACGGTTCAAAGCTTGTTCTAGGCTCAAATTTCGCCAAAAAGTCGAATTTGAGGTCGATTTTCGCGTTATTCAGCCCTGAAAAGAGACATCGGCCATTTTGTTTCCGAGAAGGTTTCCGAAAACAAAAGTCTTTCGGTTCCGTTAGTTGTTCGGTTGCAAAGCTGAAACTTGAAGAAATTGACGGAAAGCACCCTTATTGCTCTCGGCTTATATTTGCTCAACACGGGAAAACACTCGGTTCGGGCATTATGAGGACTGACAGATTGAAAGCTCTTTCTCGATAGGTGGTTGGTGGTGCATGGCCGTAATTTGTTGTTGGATTTTGGTGGCTTTATGCATCAAGACGACTTCACGGTTGTCGTTGATGATAGTCTTAATGATTGTTGTCTCCTCACCGAGATGACGGCGCCAAACTAAGCACAACTTTTTCTGATTGGATTAGTTTCAAAAGTTCTTCCTCGTGAAGAATCTTTGAGTTGAGCTCTTTCGAGATCTCAATAATACGTACTAGCTTCAGCGATGGATCGGTTGCATCGAGTATCGATGAAGAACGCAGCTTGCTGCGTTACTTACCACGAATTGCAGACGCTTAGAGTGGTGAAATTTCGAACGCATAGCACCGACTGGGTCTCCAGTCGGTACGACTGGTTCAGGGTTGTTCAATTCAAACTGCTAATACGTATGTATTAGCTTGTCGAATGACATCGGGACGGCTTTCGACTCGATCTCGTTCTAGGTCCGAAGTATCACAAGTCGAGACATGACGAAAGTCGTCTCTGTAAATTTTCACTCAAAGCATGGTAGCCTTCTCAACTGTGATTTTTCATACATTCATGTATGACTAGCACACATCAATAAAAAAATACGAAACTTAAAACCAAAATTCAACCTGAACTCAGTCGTGGCTACCCGCCGAACTTAAGCATATCAGTTAGCGGAGGAAAAGAAACTAAACAGGATTCCCTTAGTAACGGCGAGTGAAACGGGAAAAGCCCAGCGCTGAATCGTTCAGTCTTTGGCTGCTACGAAATGTGGCGTATAGGTGTAGTCTTCTAGCAGTGTCGTGAGTCCGAAGTCCTTACGATTGAGGCCATAAGCCAGAGAGGGTGCGAGCCCCGTCCTGGATTGCGGCACTGTTGGTTCGATTGCTCCTTGGAGTCGGGTTGCTTGAAAGTGCAGCCTAAAGTGGGTGATAAACTTCATCTAAGGCTAAATATCGACTCGATTGCGATAGCGAACAAGTACCGTGAGGGAAAGTTGCAAAGGACTTTGAAGAGAGAGTTCAAGAGAACGTGAAATCGCTGGAGTGGAACCGGAGACAGTTGATGTTGCTTGGAGACAAGTTTGGTGACTTGGTCGCTTAGTTGTGATTGTTGCCGGGTGTCGTTTCCTATGCAAAGCCGACGGCGTTGGTCGCTCGTTCTGACCCGACAGTGTTGCCCAGCTCGCAAGAGTCGGTGTCTTGTTGTCGGTCGTTGGTTCGTGGTGACTAGCGTTTAGTTACGCTAGTGTGTGTGACGTCGGTTTGAAAGTCAACGACGTTTCCGACCCGTCTTGAAACACGGATTGCGGAGTGCTTGTCTACTGCGAGTCAAAGGGTGTAAAACCTTGCGGCGAAATGAAAGTGAAGGTCAGTCTCGAATTGGCCGACGTGGGATCTGTGTTCTACGGAGTGCTGCGCACCACGGCCCTGTGCGTGTCACTTGTGACTGTGCAGAGGTTAAGCAGTTGGCAAACGACCCGAAAGATGGTGAACTATGCCTGAGCAGGATGAAGCCAGAGGAAACTCTGGTGGAAGTTCGTATCGGTTCTGACGTGCAAATCGATCGATAGACTTGGGTATAGGGGCGAAAGACTAATCGAACCATCTAGTAGCTGGTTCCTTCCGAAGTTTCCCTCAGGATAGCTGGATCTCTGGCAGTTATATTCGGTAAAGCTAATGATTAGAGGCCTTGGGGGCGTAATGCCCTCAACCTATTCTCAAACTTTCAATGGATATGAAGTTGCAGTTTCTTTAGTGAACTGTCAACGTGAATGCGAGCTCCAAGTGGGCCATTTTTGGTAAGCAGAACTGGCGCTGTGGGATGAACCAAACGTGGAGTTAAGGTGCCTAACTTCTCGCTCATGAGACCCCATAAAAGGTGTTGGTTGATATTGACAGCAGGACGGTGGCCATGGAAGTCGGTATCCGCTAAGGAGTGTGTAACAACTCACCTGCCGAATCAACTAGCCCTGAAAATGGATGGCGCTTAAGCGAGAGACCTATACTCCGCCGTTGCGACATGTGCGTTGTCTAGCGCCAGGTCGTAACGAGTAGGAAGGTCGTGGCGGTTGCGTTGAAGGCTATGAGCGTGGGCTCGGCTGGAGCTTCCGTCAGTGCAGATCGTAATGGTAGTAGCAAATATTCAAGTTTGATCCTTGAAGACTGAAGTGGAGAAGGGTTCCACGTGAACAGTAGTTGGATGTGGGTCAGTCGATCCTAAGGTACTGGCGAACGCCTTGTATCATCGGTGGCGAAAAGCTTGCTTTCGGTCCCCGTTTGTCGAAAGGGAATAGGGTTAATATTCCCTAACTGAGATGCAAAGATTGTGTTCCTCGGAGCACAAG
>OZ009938.1:31292179-31294679 GCA_963932045.1 Caenorhabditis sinica
AAATGCATAATTTGATTCATCAATGAAATTGCGTACTTTTAGCTCAACATGTGAAAAACAACCCGGTCAGGACACTGTTAGGACAGGCAGATTGAAAACTTTTTCTTGATATGGTGGTTGGTGGTGCATGGCCGTAATTTGTTTATGTAGTGGTTCGTCTGGTTTCGTTCCGATTTTGGTGGATGTATGCATTTTCCAGGCTGAAATTTAAAAAACTTGACGGAAGTTATCATAGGATCATTGTTCTAAGCTTAATTTGACCCGAAACGGAAAATTCAACCGGTCCGTCATTTTGAGGTTTGAAAATAGAGCAGAACAAGCTTATGACCACTATTGTCTGGGGGCATGTCGTCTGGATACAATATACATTGCCTTTTGCCAGGTTTTGAGGAAAATTGGAGTAAACAAGGCAAGCCCTACAGAAACAAATTACGGCCATGCACCACCAACCACCATATTGAGAGAGAGAGTTTTCAATCTGTCCGTCCCAGCGGTGTCCGGACCGGGTGTTTTGTTCCCGTGTTGAGCCAAAAGTACGCAATTCTATTTATAAATCAAATTATGCATTTTCCAATCTTCTCATTGAGCATTCTCTCTGTGTTTGCCTTAGTGTGGTCCCGCTCCACTATCAAGAAAATGAGGTCACTAGAAAAAATACTCGGACAGAAGATGAAAAGAAGAAAGAGATAGAAACTTCCCTTTCACACTTCCGCGGCGTTGATTTTTATATCGCCAGCGACGAGCTTATATATGTATGAGATTGGAATGTCCGGTGAGCATGTTGTTTGGGAACAATATATTAGGCATTTTAACAAATTTTGTGGTGCAATAAAGGTTTTTAACTGTACCTGCTCTTTTTTAGTTTCAACTAAAAACGGAAACACCTTCGAATTCAATGAAAATCGTTTTTAGAAGAAATTGATTTTGGAGTGATTGAAAGTCGTGCAACAAAAAAAAATATTGATATATGATTTGACCCCTTTCGAAAAAAACATTTTTGGGTCCAAAATGAAAAAACAATCATTGTTAGACTGCGGATTTTTCCATTTATGGCCAACATTTTTTGTTGCAGATTTTGATCGAACAATGTTTGTGAGCGTTAAGAAGGCCTGAAAAACTTATCCGCACATCTGAAAAGTCGATTTAAGGCCCCTGAGGTCTTGATGTTATGTTACCTTATCGACGGGAATATCTCACTTGAGTTGTGCCCTATCAGGAAGATAAACTGCATTTGATAGCCCTCACAGAGACGGACATTTTGATATATAATTTGACCCCTTTCGAAAAAAAACCTCCAGGGCCTCAAATCAATTTTTCAAATGTGCGGATAAGTTTTTCAGGCCTTCTTAACATTCACAAACACTGTACAGTCAAAATCTGCAACAAAAAAAATCCCGGTCCGGACACTGCTGGGACGGACAGATTGAAAACTCTCTCTCAATATGGTGGTTGGTGGTGCATGGCCGAAATTTGTTTCTGTAGGGCTTGCCTTGTTTACTCCAATTTTCCTCAAAACCTGACAAAAGGCAAAGTATATTGTATCCAGACAACATGCCCCCAGACAATAATGGTCATAAGCTTGATCTGCTCTATTTTCAAACCTCAAAATGACGGACCGGTTGAGTTTTCCGTTTCGGATCTTTGCACCACCAACGACCATATCAAGAAAAAGTTTTCAATCTGCCTGTCCTAACAGAGTCCGGACCGGGTGTTTTTCACATGTTGAGCCAAAAGTACGCAATTTCATTGATGAATCAAAATATGCATTTCCCAGTCTTTCACTTGAGCATATCGCGCTAAACGGGTCAATTATGTATTACGCAGACTAGAAGTCTAGCAACAAATTTGCGTTTTAACTCAAGACGGAAATGCAAATTTGAAACTGTTAGTTTTGAATTTTTGTGGAAATTTCAGAAAAAGTCGATTTTCTCGAGAACAAATAAAAAAAATTCATTTCACATGCTTGCATAACTTTTTATGCTCTTTCGACTGATACTACATTCGGACAATCACAAGGCGGGCAGATGGGAGTAATTTCAAGTGATTTTAAGAAAGGTAGCAGGCGCAAAGCTTATCCTGTTGACTTCGAGACTTGAATTGAAACGCAAATATATTGCTAGACTTCTAGTCTGCGTAATACCTTATTGATGTTGTCAGCGCAGTATGCTCAAGTTGAAAATTAAGCCTTGCATGCTTTGATTCATGAATGAAAATGCGTACTGCTAAATAGAGCAGATATCACCTTTTTCGAAACTGCGGAATACAAGAGCTAATACATGTGACTGAACCCCGACGCGAGCCGGGGTGCTATTATTGGAACAGTCCAAACCTTATCGAACGTTGTCTTTTGACTCTGAATAGAGTAGTGTACTGTTAGTTCCAGCTGACTTTATCCGAAAATAGTGACTGTCTTTCCAACTATGTAGATAGTAATTTATTGGATTATCATGGTTGTTACGTGTAACAGAAAATTAGAGCTCCACTTCGAAATTTCAGTGAG